>CM077214.1:30428153-30483153 GCA_039654625.1 Rhinogobio ventralis
GTGGAGATCTGTCCCTTTAATATGAGCACATGCTGATGGCTGGTTCACTTCATGTAGGTCTGCTCTGCGGAGCCCCGTGGCGCCGTACACACTCGTGTTTCACGACGGCTGGAAGCCTCCGGGGTCAGACGCCGCTGGCTGGGTCGATCCTGTGGAGTCAGAACACAAACAGGGCGCAGAGCTCTCAAAAGTAGAGGTAATGTAGGCATATTGTCCAATAATGTATAAAAGGTCTCTTCTGCTCACCAAGGCTGTATTTATTTGATCAGAAATACAGTAATATTGTGAAATATTATTACAATTTAAAATAACTGTTTTTTATGTGAATATATTGTAAAATGTAATTTATTCCTGTGATCAAAGCTGAATTTTCATCATCATTACTCCAGTCTTCAGTGTCACATGATCCTTCAGAAATCATTCTAATATGAGGATTTGATGCTCAAGAAACATTAATTATTATTATCAATGTGGAAATAGAAATCTTTTGTAACATTATAAATGTCTTTACTGTCACTTTTGATCAATTTTATGCATCCTTCCTGAATAAAATAATTCAATTCTTTAAAAAAAACTGTTGAATGGTAAATACATACTGGATAGGCTTCTTTGATTACATTACTTTTTCTGAGCCGTTTCATTTATTTATAATTAATTTATGCTAACCGAACATTCAGATGGTAATATAGAATTAAAAAACATAATTAACCATGAAGAAAAACATACCATTAAATGTGATTTCCTCGTCCATTATTGTGAGTTTATGTTATTTTGCTCATATGTTTAATTGTGTCTGTCACACCCAGCTGACATCATCTCACGCTTCGGACCGTCACACTGCTCCTGTTCAGACTACAGACGAACCGTAAGTTGGTAAAAAGTTTCAAACACACAGACATATACATTAATACTTACATCATTAGTCAATAGAATGTAACCAATCAGGGATCATCAGACATGTGACAGGAAATTGTTGCTCTGTAGACAGTCAATCACATTAGACAAAGATTAATTTCAGACCAATGTAAGGATCAATATTGGCCAGGGATTGTTCACACAAATAACAAAAGTTAATTTGTGGTGTTGACTCTCAGGAGTTTCACTTCAGTGTAAATGAATGGCTTCACTGTGAAACAAACCTTCATTCAGTCATTGTCTATTGTCTCTGCTCTTAAATGACTCAGAGTTTCTGTCCTGTTTTATCTCAGTAATAAAAGTTACTTTTTGTAATTGTATTTCGTAAAGTTGTAATGTACATACATCTCTGTCTCTGTTTCTCAGGGATGGCGGTGTGAAAGAGCGCTTGTATCGCTGCAGTTATGATTTTGTTGCGCGGAACAACAGTGAGCTGTCTGTACTTCAAGGAGAGCAGCTAGAGGTCATCAGTGATGTCTGTTGATGTTATACAAAGCCAATTATAATGACTACATACTAACCCAATCCCTACCCCTTTTTTTTTTAATTACAATAAATGTATATTTTATATATACATAATGTTTTAAAATGTATTTATTTTTTATTTTTATATAATTTATATTTTTGTATTTATTTATGGAGATATCTGAGGATTTCTTTAAACATTTTATTTATGTACATTTATTTATTTATTTTATTATAAATATATATTTATTTATATCATGCATGACTTGCTAAAGCATAAATCCCCATATATACATACATATACACATATATACACACATACACACATATACATACACACACACACACACATATATATATATATATATATATATATGCTGTCTTTAGTGCTTTTAAATCGATTAATCATGATTAATCGATTCTAAAATAAAAGTTTGTTTATATATGTGTGTGTATATATATATTATTTTATATTATATATATGTTTATGTGTGTGCACACACAAACATATGTATGCATATGTGTGTGTGTGTGTGTGTGTATATATATATATATATATATATACACACACACACTATATATATAAATATTATAATATATATACATTACACACATATATTATATAAACACAAACTTTTTGCGATTAATTGATTTTACAGCACTTATATTTATATATATATCACATCCAAGTATTATAATAATACAATTGATCCCTTATTTTCCTGTATTTTTCTGGCGTCCAGGTGATCGAGTCATCTAAGCGATGGTGGAAGTGTCGTAATAAGTTTAACGAAGTGGGATTCGTGCCGTTTAACATCCTGGAGCCGGTCACACACATCGACAACCCAGTGATCCACAGAACTCCAAAGGTACAAACTCACATCGGTCAGTTCAAAACATCTCTCTTCTTCTCCTGCCTCTGACATTCATCGTCTCTGTTTCAGCCTCCTACTGCTCCACCGATATACAACGGCCTGCCCAGCCCGTCCGCCGTGACCTCTGACCCCAGCACTGCTCGGCCACGCAACATGATTCACGGATCACTGCCGGAGGATACAGAGAGAGGTATAAACACCAACCTAAACATCTAACCGCAACTGCGTGTTAAAGAATTGCATGATATAAAGTCACAATTACCTTTTTTTATTTTTATTCTGTGGCGGAAACAAGCTTCCATACTATATACACTGAACAAAATTATAAATGCAACACTTTTGTTTTTGCCCCCATTTTTTTTATGAGCTGAACTCAAAGATCTAGGAACTACCTAGATCTTTCTATGTAAACAAAAGGCCTATTTCTCTCAAATATTTTTCACAAATCTGTCTAAATCTGTGTTAGTGAGCACTTCTCCTTTGCCGAGATAATCCATCCACCTCACAGGTGTGGCATATCAAGATGCTGATTAGACAGCATGATTATTGCACAGGTGTGCCTTAGGCTGGCCACAATAAAAGGCCACTCTAAAATGTGCAGTTTTACTGTATTGGGGGTCCAAAAACCAGTCAATATCTGGTGTGACCACCATTTGCCTCCTCCAACACATCTCCTTCGCATAGAGTTGATCAGGTTGTTGATTGTGGCCTGTGGAATGTTGGTCCACTCCTCTTCAATGGCTGTGCAAAGTTGCTGGATATTGGCAGGAACTGAAACACGCTGTCGTGTATGCTGATCCAGAGCATCCCAAACATGCTCAATGGGTGACATGCCCGGTGAGTATGCTGGCCATGCAAGAACTGGGTTGTTTTCAGCTTCCAGGAATTGTGTACATGTTCATGGGGCTCATGAAAAATGGGGGCAAAAACAAAAGTGTTGCATTTATAATTTTGTTCAAAGTAGTTTCAAGTTTTGGTTTTAGTTAATTTAGTACTTCAACTAAAACTAAATGAAAATAAGAAATGTTGCCTTGGCAAAAAAAGCTGATTCTTTTATTTTATTGATTTCACATAATTAAAATGTTCTAAAACATAAAACTATAATAGTATATGATGCTTACGGGCAGCTTTGTCTTCTTGTGCTCATATTGACTCGCTTGTTCTGTGTCAGCGATGCAGGTGAATGATGAGTTACTGCACCGCTTGACCAGCGGGAAGAACCTGTCTCCTCGACTGACGATTCCTCGCTCGACGGACACGTCCGTGCCGCTGGATTACAACTCACCGCCGGCGGAGGTGGAAAACTGGCTGCGGAAGAAAGGCTTCAGTGAACCGTGAGTCAGGAAACAGCAATCAGTGAACTATTAATAATCACAATCTGCCTGTAACACCTCACATCACTGACGATGGAAAAAAAACAGATCCCACATTAGTTTAGTATGATTTTAGCCTATTAATCATAGAAACTCTAGTATTTTGCCTACGCATTTTCGGTGCATTAGTCTTTTGTTATTTGAGTGAACAAACCAGTCTGTCTTTGTGTAACATCCTGACTGGTAAAATGTGATTTTTCACATGAAAAGTGAAGATGATCTCCGATTAGTCACATTCTATAGACTAATGATATAAATATTAATGCATATGTCTGTATATCTCCTCTATAACTCTGGACCTAAAGGTCTACTTTCCTGCAAAGTTTAGCTCCAACCCTGATCAAACACTCCTGAACAAGCTAATCGAGGTTTTCAGGATTATTATAAAGTTACATGCAGGTGAGTTTGATCAATGTTGGAGCTAAACTCTGCATGAAAGTGGAGCTCGAGGGCCAGAGTTAAGAACCCCTGTACTAGTTTAATCCATATTTGTGTCATCGCATTTGTGTTGTTGCTGTGTGTGCAGGACTGTACAGTGTCTGCGGGTTCTGAGTGGAGCTCAGCTGTTCTCTCTGAATAAAGAAGAGCTGCGTGCTGTTATTCCTGACGAGGGCGCTAGAGTCTACAGTCAGCTGACCGTACAGAGAGCCCAGATAGAGGTACATCAAACACACTTGCATTTACTTCATCTAGGTGTCATATGCATCTGTTGTTTTATATGAAGCTACATATAATGATTACGGAATAAATCAAACTCTACTTCTAAATTTAGAATGTTTTTAAATGATAAAATTCTAAATTAAAAAATGTAAATAAAGAATTTTTCCAAATGTGCACTAAACATTCTAAAAGGTCACAACATAAAATCCACTCACTCCTGTCCACACACACATCCCCTGATGTACAGCATCATTTTGGTTTATTAAAATGAAAATAAGTGGTTTTATACTGAGTTATGTGCCTTTGAATTCAAAACATACCAATAAGTTATAATTGATATTCAAAATCAATGCAATTTTTGAAAATCTGTTTGGTGCCACTCCATATAGCACACCATATAGCATTAATATTTCTTTGATTTTCTGTATATTTCAGTCGAGATCATATAGTTGCCGGTATACACCAATTAGGCATAACATTATGACCGGTGAAGGTAAAGTAAATAACACTGATTATCTCTTCATCACGGCACCTGTTAGTGGGTGGGATATATTAGGCAGCAAGTGAACATTTTGCGTTAGAAGCAGGAAAAATGGGCAAGCATAAGAATTTGAGCGAATTTGACGAGGGCCAAATTGTGATGGCTAGACGACTGGGTCAGAGCATCTCCAAAACTGCAGCTCTTGTGGGGTGTTCCCGGTCTGCAGTGGTCAGTATCTATCAGAAGTGCTCCAAGGAAGGAACAGTGGAGAACCGGAGACAGGGTCATGGGCGGCCAAGGCTCATTGATGCACGTGGGGAGTGAAGGCTGGCCCGTGTGGTCCGATCAAACAGACGAGCTACTGTAGCTCAAATTACTTAAGAAGTTAATGCTGGTTCTGATAGAAAGGTGTCAGAATACACAGTGCATCACAGTTTGTTGTGTATGGGGCTGCACAGCAGCAGACCAGTCAGGGTGCCCATGCTGACCCCTGTCCACCGCCGAAAGCACCAACAGTGGCACATGAGCATCAGAACTGGACCACGGAGCAATGGAAGAAGGTGGCCTGGTCTGTGAATCACGTTTTCTTTTACATCACGTGGATGGCCGGGCACTTTGGGCACTTTTCTGCTGGGAAAACTTAGGTCCTGCCATCCATGTGGATGTTACTTTGACACGTACCACCTACCTAAGCATTGTTGCAGAGCATGTACACCCTTTCATGGAAACGGTATTCCCTGGTGGCTGTGGCTCTTTAAGCAGGATAATGCTCCTGCCACAAAGCAAAAAAGGTTCAGGAATGGTTTGAGGAGCACAACAACGAGATTGAGGTGTTGACTTGGCCTCCAAATTCCCCAGATCTTAATCCAATCGAGCATCTGTGAGATGTGCTGAACAAACAAGTCAGATCCATGGAGGCCCCACCTCGCAACTTACAGGACTTAAAGGATCTGCTGCTAACATCTTGGCGCCAGATACCACAGCACACCTTCAGGGGTCTAGTGGAGTCCATGCCTCGACGGGTCAGGGCTGTTTTGGCAGCAAAAGGGGGACCAACACAATATTAGGATTAGGTCATAATGTTATGCCTGATCGGTGTATACTGCACAGTAAAGTATTGGCTTACTAGGCAAAGATGCATTAACCACTTGCTTAAACATGGTTCATTACAGAGTCTAGTGGTAAAGTTTCAGCCTAATTAAAGACCATCAAACACACTGTCTGTCTCTCTCAGGACGCTCACAGAGCCACAGAGCTGGAGACGGTGATGGAGAAGCAGAAGATGAAGGTGGATTTGAAACTGGAGAGTGGAACTTTATGAAGATCTATTGAATAGACTAGTGTTCAAATACACTCTCTGTCTGTATCTTGTATATGTAAGAGCACAAGATAATTTATGTTATTGTAACCTGCTTTATAGATTGTTTTGTTTACCCATTTTAGCTTTACGGCATGAAATGAGAATTGTAAATCTGCACAATGATGTACAAACATCTAAATTACCTGTGTAATATGGGTTACTAATATATTCTCAATAAATACATTTAATGCACAAACTAGCGATTTCTCTTTCTCCCCAAGAGGGCAGCAGACACCAGCCTGTGCAAAACAAACTTTACCATTACTAAAGTAATCAGTGTCTTGTCCACAGTGATATTGCGGATATATGGATCAACCCTTTTGGGACTTCTACAACCTGCAACCTTTGGTTTCCCAGCCAGGCCTTTAACCAGAACTAAAATCCACGTAATAAAACAAAAATAATTCAGAAGTAATCAATGTACTAAAGGCCCATTAATCTCAACATGCACTTTGACAAGAAGAGCAACAGTTGCAGTGCTGCTTAACTAAGCAAATACCACCAATTATGATATTAATATGAATACTTACAAACCTAACTAGTTTATATGTGCCCATCTAGAAATAATACAAAGTTTGGGTGTCACTTGTGTAGTTCTGGAACAGACAAAGCAGATGCAAGTATTGTTCTATTGCTTAGTCAGCTTTAGTTGCAGTAAACCAAAAGAGTAAAATACCCAAGTGGGATAATTATGACTCACTAATAATCTAACCAAACGCAGTTTATCTTTAACTAGATAAACTGATTTGTTGATTAAAGATTTTAAGTGAACTAGTCTGCTGTTGCTCCTAGCAGGGTTAATTAAAATTAAAAGCCATATATTTTATAAAATGAAAGAACAACAAAATTACTAAAGCTTTAACTAAAATGAATATATTACTTTAATAAAAAGAATAACCACTAATAAGTATAATAGTATCCCAATAATACTAAACCAACACTAGTTTGTAGAGGGTAACTCATTTTAAAAGGATATATACAAAGCCTAGTTCTCACATTGAACACACAAAGATGTTATATGCTGGCGCTGTGTGTGTGTGTGTTTCTCAGCAGCTGCTCGGGTGTCGTGTCAGGTGATGTGAGGAATGTGTGTTTGTGTGTTTGATTAAGACAGCTGCAGAGTTTGCGAGTGAGATTCATTAGCTAATTAAACCCATATTATGATTTCACACACACTGAACCTGTACAAACATAAGTTTGATGCTTTAGGCCCGAAACACTACACGAGAGTGTGATGTACCTGGAGAGAGCAGTCCGTTAGCATTCGGTCATCTCAATGCCAGTACTGAACGGATGGGAGCTTTCACTTTTTTTGTGTGTGCTGACAAATCGATTAATCGCGATTAATCACATCCAAAATAAAAGTTTGTGTTTACATAATATAAGTGTGTGTACTGTGTATAATTATGTATATTTGAATACACACACATACATGTATATATTTAAGAAATATTTGCATGTATATACTGTATATGTATTTATATCATTTATATTATATATAAATATAACACATTTTTCTTAAATATATACACGCATATATGTGTATTTATATATACATAATAATTATACACAGTACACACACTTATATTATGTAAACACAAACTTTTATTTTGGATGTGATTAATCGCGATTAATCGATTTGTCAGCACAAAAAAAAAATGTGAAAGCTCCCATCCGTTCAGTACTGGCATTGAGATGACCGAATGCTAACGGACCGCTCTCTCCAGGTACATCACACATCACACAGTTTAATCGATTTGGCAGCACACATTTTTTGTTTTGTGAACATTTGCAAATCTTTTGTTTTGAATTAGTGGTTCGGAGCTTGAATCGAACTCGCCAAGTCACGTGATTTGACCAAATGATTCTTCGTTACGTCATATTGTTTTTTTTTGTTTTTTTTAAATATGGTAAACCCATGAACAAGTGTCTAATCATGCAGTTAGTTGTTTTGTAATTAAATAAATATATAATATAACTAAGTTTAATACTGCCTTTTCCAATCACTGGTGTTGTTACAAAATCTACCTGTAAACTGCTAATCTTACCATCCTAACCTTGACTTGGATTTCACATTTCTGTTTTGTTGCTTTCTGAAAAGATTCAGAACTCATAATGCAATGATGGTGATAATGCAATGGATTGATGGTCATTTTGGGTAGTTTTTATCATGCTGATGTAAGTTCAAGTGTTCCTTTTTTAGAATAAGTTTGGTTTTAGTTATTTGATGCTATAAAAACGGGGGTTGTTCTGCAGTAAACTGTACTGACAGATACTGCGGGTAGTGTGGACGGGGTCTTGATATCGCGGCTCTACTTCCTGCTCTCTACTGCGCAGACTCAGGTCCCGAAGCACAAGATGTCAGCGCCATATTCAGACATTGGCGGCTTCACTTTTCTACATGGAAGAGAGTGAAGGGTCATCCATCTTTTTTTACAGTCTATGATTGTGACATATAGCTGAGTGAAACAGCTTCTCAAACAAGAGAAAATGTAGGGCGGGACTTGATTTTGTCCATCAGGAATCGATTGGATGGTTGCTATTGGTGGATCTCATGTGAGTGACAGGTTGCCCCGCCCTCGTATCAGCAAACAGAGAAGAGAGGTTGCTGCAGGAGGGAGGGGAAGTTATTGTGATTCAAGATTACCAGGAACATGAATTAAAATTACAAATATATATATTTGAATGAATCTAATCAGATGCATGGATAGATGTATATGTACATGTATGCTTTTGAGATTTCGTTGATCAGTCTTAAAATTTCATTTATTTGATTTCCGTATTTAATTTGTTAACTAGGTAACTAGGTACTAACCCTGAACCTTAACCCATGTAGTTACCTTATATTAACCAGTACTTTCTGTAAAATAATGTGCAACCCATTTTGAAATATAAAAAACCTGAGAATGCAGCATTGCATTGTTGATATGAATTGCATTCGGACACATTTCAGAACACGGCGCATGAAATGGAGTTTGTAGCTAGAAGCGTTTGCTTCATGTTCTCGAGTAGAGCGACGTCCAGGCCTTCGCATAAAGTTTCTCCTCACAATTGAAACCCCCCTCATATCCTGACTGTGAGACGCTCTCACTGCACCTGTTCAAGATTTGTATTGGTTGATGAGAAATGCTCTTGTATGTGTGTGTGTGTCAATATCCAGACTGGATATTTCACATGAGAGCAAGAAGATGCCCTCTGACCTTTGATCTCTGTGGAGTTCGTGTTTCTGTTGAGTCCCTCAGGTTCTCACGGCCCCTGCAGGTGAACATCATTTCAAACACATTCCAGGATCCTGCACCTGCAGCCCGCGCCGCGTGTGTGTGTGTGCGCTCGCGTCACTCAGCAAGCCGTGATAACAACACAAAGCCTCTTTGGATCCGACCGCTCACTCCGACACCAGTCACAGAGAAGATGATGAAAATTCCGTCACAACATCTTCTCTTTTCAGCCTCTCCTTCTGTTTTCCTCCGACACAGAGAAACGCGAGGGCGGAATAATGAGAAAAATACTAGTGGGATAACGCACTGGATTTTGGACAGCCATCTGACACGCTCCAGAAATGTTAATTCTAGCAGAACATCACAAACATTCCACTGGAACATCAGAAACATTCCAATGGAATATCGGGAACATTTTACTGGAAATACACTGTCCTCACCTCAACATTTTCCACCAAAACATCACCAAGAGTTCATTGGAAAACCACTTGTATTCCATATTAGAATTACCACACTGAATGTAAAGGAAAACCTGCCACTAGCTCTATAAATGAGACATACTATAAGGTTAATGCTAACTTTGTTAATGCTAATGTTTTTATATATAACAAATGTATATATTTCTACAGACTAACCAAAACTGTAAAAAAAGTTTTGCATTTTTAATATGAAAATAAAACATAATAATTAATACTAATACAAAAATAGGATGAACTGCAAAAGGATAAACTGCTATAGGATTCCATATGAGAATTACCACTTTGAAAGTAAAGCAAATCTCGTTTACTTATCTGCGTAAATGAGAATATGCCGTAATTTAGAATGTTTTTATATAAAAATGGATTATTACTAACTCAAATCCTGATAGAAAACCTTTTGTACTAAACGTTTTTGTAAAAAAAAGATATACACAAAATATTAAATAAATACATTTAAAAAAGGTAACAAAATATTATAAAAATATTTATTTTATTGTATTATTCATTTGTCAAATTAAGGATGTCCCTGGATCTTCCCTAAAAAGGCTTTGTTAACTTTTGGAGGCAGATATATAGTTTGATCCCCTAACTATAGATAAGTAACCCCTCACTCAAACACACACACACACTGGGTGGTCTGGACAATGAAGACAGTGTGTGTATGTATGTGTGTGCGCATCTTTGATCATGGAGTGTGTGTGTTTGAAAAGTTTTAGGATCATAATCAGTGAACTAAAATGCTTCTTATTTTAAATTAGGCAAGACTTAAACCCAGACTCCACCTAACAAGTCCAATGGGAATACATGAGGAATGTGTGTGTGTGTGTGTGTGTGTGTGTGTGTGTGTGTGTGTGTCTGGCAGACTTGCCTCTTTTCTTGGCAAAGGAAATGAGGAGCTAAAAATTGATTTCATGCTGTAGAAAGAGCGCTGTAGAGAATGATGAGAGAGGGAGAGAGCCACCTGACCGCTTGATGGATGGTGTGTATGTAGACAATGCCTCACACATACGCGCTCAGGGTTTGAACGAGCTGTCTGCAGCTCTTAAAGCCTTTTGTTGCAGTTCTTCTGTCTGTCCTTCAGATTGTCCAGATTGTTTTCCCATAGCACCGTGGAAGCTCCGCCCCCTGGGTGTCATGGAGACGCAGCTTTGCATCCCCAGAAGACTCCGAACGCACGGACGGACCTTTGTGAGCACATGAGAATGCAACTTTAAATAATTACTACTGAAAGCACACTGGTCAGGTGTGGATCAGAGCAAAATAATAAAAAAAAATCATCAACATTTACTTCTTAATACATGTTCATAATGTTATTGTGAACAATTCCATCACTGCATGCTATTCTAATAAGAAAACAAAATGATTTATTAATAATAATAATAATAATAATTGTTCATCAAAATATACTTACTAAACCTCTGAACCAGCTTTCCTTTACATCTGACATCATCAGTCACATTCATACAGCCGCTTGTCACCATCCCGATGGATAAAATCTGTTTTATTCAGAAATATTGTGGAAGTCAGCTGGGTTGTAAACTTCACATTAAGAATTTGAAAAGAACATAAAACATAAAAAAGTAGTTTTAAAAGCTTGATGTTTGAAGGTTTTAAGACAATGTAGTCTATCAGACAAACTGACGGATGGACAGAGAGATAGGCAAATAGATAGATAGATAGGCAGGCAGGTAGACAGACAGGCAGACAGACAGGTAGACAGAAAGATAGGCAGGCAGGTAGACAGATAGACAGGCAGACAGACAGGTAGGCAGACAGGTAGGCAGATGGGCAGACAGACAGGTAGACAGACAGGCAGGTAGACAGACAGACAGGGAGACACACAGGCAGGTAGACAGATAGACAGACAGATAGCCATGTAGACAGACAGATAGACATGTAGACAGACAGATAGACAGACAGATGGGCAGACAGACAGGTAGACAGACAGGCAGGCAGGTAGACAGACAGGTAGACAGAAAGACAGGTATACAGACAGACAGATGGGCAGACAGACAGGTAGGCAGACAGAGAGGTAGACAGATAGACAGGTAGACAGAGACAGGTAGACAGACAGGCAGGCAGGTAGACAGAAAGACAGGTAGACAGACAGACAGATAGATAGGCAGACAGACAGAAAGGCAGACAGACAGGTAGACAGACAGATAGGCGGTTGCTAGGGTGTTGCTATGCAGTTGCCAGGTTGTTCTAGGTGGTTGCTATGGAATTCTGGGTGGTTGTTTGGCAGTTAAGCCAAAATATTGAGCAAATGTAATCAAACTATATCTCTGTATCTTAAACGGAATTTCAGACTGCAATCAGAGTTGTGAGTCTCTTCAGGTTTGTCTCAGTGTTTAGTTCATTCTTCTTGGCAGAATGAAAAACTCTCCATCAGGTTGGAAGGAAACTTAAGTTCTTCTACAGATGCTCAGTTGGACTGAACTCTGTGCTGGGACATTAATCTTTTGGTTTTGAACGACTCTCGCGCAAGTTTTATGGCATGTTATGGGTCATTGTCATGTTGAAAGATCATCTCAGTCCCATGGACGGCATGTTACAGCTCCAATCTTTTTTTCCTGCTGTCTTTATGAGTTTTCCAGTGCTTGCCACAGTAAAGAATGTTACCACCACCAGGCCTGACTGTATAGATGGTTTTCCTGCTGTTATGTGCTGCGGTCGGCTTACGCCAAACATCGTACTAAGCACTGAGAACCAAATTTGGTCTTATCGGAGCGTAGAATCTTCCTCCGAACTGTCCAAAGAGTTTTTTTTCACGTGCATTTGGGCCGAACACCAGCTGAGATGTGATACAAGTCAGTTTGAACAAATTCCTTCAAATGTGCCGAGCAAATTGAAAAAAGAAGAAATGGAAGGTTCTGGAATTGCCAAGTCAAATCCCAGACGCTGTGGGGGAAACTGAGGCAGGCAGAACACGCAAGCAAACCTCTAACATAACACAGCACTTCAAAGTAACACACAACACACAGCGCATCTCTGAGAAACACACACACCGTAAAAAAAGACTTGCTTTAATTTGAAGCACCTGTGGACTGTTTAATCGCTCACTGCAAGACTCAATTTTTTTTACCAGTGTGACCCGTGTACCGTAACTGGAATTTTTAAGAAATATTCCAGGTTAAATAGAACTCTAGATAACCTTGACTCGTCCCTGAGTTTGTAAAAACAATCTATGGAGCAAATAAACTGGAGCAGGGGTTTTCAAATTGGGGTCAAATTATCATAATGTAAAATA
Source organism: Rhinogobio ventralis (assembly GCA_039654625.1). Classification (NCBI taxonomy): domain Eukaryota; kingdom Metazoa; phylum Chordata; class Actinopteri; order Cypriniformes; family Gobionidae; genus Rhinogobio; species Rhinogobio ventralis. Next base: position 30,441,230 of record CM077214.1, read on the forward strand.
ATAATAATAAGATTAAAATAAATGACTATAGCAATAAATTAGTTCTAAATAAATAATGTGATTAAAATAAAAAAAATGTGTTTGTTATTCATCTTTTAAATAAATTAAATTTGTAATAAAATAAAATAAACAAAGTTAATACATATAACAATACATTACTACAGTAAGTAACACAAAACATATAATAATGTGACAAACTAATTTTAGATTTATACATTTTTCTGTGTATAAATTGGGTGTTTATAAAAGACAGATGCCTTATAAATTTTAGGATGCGGGTCCCTCACACAGGGATGATCATATTTGGGAGTCTGTGGCATTTAAAAGATTGAAAACCCCTGAACTGGAGGGTTTAAAAGCAGGATTGTTAATATGGAGGCCCAAAACTGACGAAATTTAAAATAAATGAAGTGATCAATAAAAAACTATTATTTTTTGTTTAAATGTAGCCCTGAATTGATTTTTGTATTAATTTTTTAAGAGGATTTTTGGAAGAGTTTGGCCTCCATATGTTAAAGCCCAATTTTGTGTTGAAAAACTCAAAGGTAGGGTAGACAATTTCAGAGAGGCTAGCAACAGCGAGCTAGTATTGAAAGCATGAGATCCCATCCTCCCTTCAGAGTGTCTTCAAAGCCACGCCTCCTCCAAAACACATGAACATACACAGCAGTCTGCAAAAAGCATCACAAGAGATGCCGTTAAATTATGTCTCAAAGCACATAGCATTACAATAATAATGAACATAAACAACTTACAGAGCACTGACCTGTACCACCTGACTGCTGCAGATTCATTTCGCCGTTGATAGCGTTGACATAGAAATGCATAAATCCGAATCTGAGGAACAGCTCCAGGTAGAATGTCACGGGTTGCCATCTTGTAATTACAGTAGTTGTGGTGTGAATGCAGCATAAGCTCGTTGTTTTGGTTCAGGAGGAACATTAAGAGGGATGTGTGATGTCTGTGCGAGCAGGTGCGCGGAGATATGGAAATACATATGCTGACAGGCAGGCAGGACATCGTATCATATAGCATTCGGAACGAGAGGGAGACTTCCACAGAAGATATATGCACATTTTATAATATTTAGACCACTTCTATTATTGATTGCTGTCAGATGATGTTTCAACCAGTATGACAAAAAGTTCTTATTTCTCTGGATTTAAACATTCTTGGGATAATGTAAGTACTCAAGTCAGCAAAATATATAACATTGTTCTAGAGCTCTCTTCTGCCTTTCACTTGAGATACTCCAGTCAAGCAGCGCAATTTCAATCTCAGAGGCTTTTAATCTTTTCCCAGTACAAGAAGCGGAAAGCCTCATCGCTTCATATAGGCTTAATTTCCCCTCCCTATAATTTTGCTAAAATTCACATTTAGAAATTGTCACCACGTAAATATACACCCACCTGAAGTGTGTAATTTCTGTGGCATTAGTGGAAGCAAACGGAGAAATAATGACTGTTGTTGTTGCTCAGGGTTCCAGAACACTCACCCTGGTTTTCCATTGGCCAGAAACGCATAGCCCCGCCCCCAATTCACGCCATTGGTTGAGTCAGACTGTGACTGTGAGGATGTTTGAAATTAATGGTGAATGGTTAGCATAGTTCTGTTATTATAATATAAATAAATAAATAAATAAATAAATTAAATGAAAAGGCCATTTAAAAGAAGCTGTGTAATATTCTGACAAAATATTCACAGAAATCAACATACAAATGGCTTACTTTACAGTGCCTCTGTCTCTGGGATACAAGAAAATGTGTCCTCAAATCCTCAAGTTTGACATGGGGCCAGTTGCATAAAAATAGACATTGGGCCCTATCATACACCCAGCGCAATGCGACGCAAGTGTTTTTTGCTAGTTTCAGCCCGACGCAGTTATCATTTTCACATCCAGCGCCACGTTGTTTAAATAGCAAATGCACTGGCGTCCATCTGTTCACCCATGGGCGTGCTGGTCTGAACACCAGGTGTGTTCAGGAGCATTGTTGGTGCGTTGCTATTTTGAGGAACTGAAAACGACATTGACCAACAAAAACCTGGTCTAAAGTCAATTGCGCAGTATTTTTTTGTGTTATTTAAAGGGCGTGTTAGTAATATGCGCCTATAGGCGGGTACACAGCGCACGTACACTCTGCTTATTACACACACAGGGACGCGCATGAACTGGCTACTAATAAATTGGCTACATATATAACCAATTGTGGCAATACACATCTATTTAAAGGTTCAGGTTGAGGGTTGAGGGTGTCTATATTCCGCCATGTAAACAGTGAATCCGTCATGGTGCAAGTGCAACTGGCTTTTAAAGGGAATGGGAGATGAGACTCTGATTGGTTTATTGCACGTTACGCCCAAAACACACCCATGACTCATTAAGAGACTATAGGTACAACCCTTTTGGACCATGCACCTGGTGCGTCGACTGTTTTTTCTGCCATTAAACTAGCAAAAGTGGATTCGGACACACCCTAAGTGCACCTGCGCCATGCGCTTCAGACCATGTGCTCAGATCGTTAAAATAGGGCCCTTGTTGTTAAGACTGTGTCTTAGGTATATGACCAACTAGACATTAGTCAGTCTTACTTTTTGGTTTCAAATTAGAGCAATCTTCGTTTTTATGTAACTGACTCAAAATGAACAGTTTTAAAGAAAAAAAAATATGATGACTAACTTGTAAGACTAATCTTATGCAACCGGCCCCTTGTGTAAATCATTGTTTCTGTAATTCAACTACTTTATAATACTTTTTTGTTATTAAAACAACAAAATAACAAAGATTTGAGCTCCTTGCCTACTTCTGTTTGATCTGAAGCCAGAACAAACATGAAAACATTTAGTAAAATAGCTCCACTTGTGGCGGTGTTCAAACTACACATGCGAGACATGGTTTCAAGGGTCCTCGGCGTCTCTTTCACTAAAAGTGTTGAGGTGATTAGAGCCGCATGCTGTCTCTCTTCACCAGCTAATGAGATACGCAAACTTGGGAATTGCTCTTAGGATGGAGAGAGACTAAATTTCTAATTGTCGTACCTCAGCGTTAGTGTGTGTGTGCTTTAGTAATCCTCAAGACGTGGTTTAATTGATTCGTGTTGAAATAAAGGATGAAGTTTCCACTTTAAACCCGGTAACTTGAGAGAGAGAGAGAGCGAGAGAGAGAAAGAGAGATTGCGTTGGTATGTGTGGAAGTTCTTGTACCACAACCCAAATTCTGTCTGTGTGTAATGACAGAGGTTAAAGAAGAGAGAAGTGTGTTAAGAGAAAAAGCCTAAAAATACTTGAGTGGAAATTTGCTGCCGTCGTCTTCATGCTACAGACCTTTGTGCTCTTTTTCAACTCCAGCAAACTCAGACTAATGAATTTACTGAGATGATGTTACAGCACTTTGAGGGGCTATTTCACCTTAAATGCTTGGCTTTTAGCAGGCGCTTTGTATCTTAAATGACCTACAGTACGCTAATTGCAGGTTCTGTCCCTCTGGAGCAGCCTGGAGTTAAATGTCTTGCTGAAGGGTACAATGGTGACAGAGAGCGATTGTAATCTATGTTACTCTCCAGGTCCTGGGTCGCCCCTGTATACTTGGACGTGAAACCGCAACCTTTGTGTTTGCAGCCCAGATCCTGAACTTGACACACATTTACTGTACACTCTTCAAAAGCAAGGCTCCAAGTAGATTTGCATTTCCTCAAGGAAATAGTAGTGGACGCAGGGTAGAAAAAGAGCAGTGTTATAGCTTTAGATTTTAGACTTTGGTTCTGCAAATGAAATGACAGCGTTAGGGCGACCTCAGGCCTGAAACATGCTCTACACCAGGGGTCGGCAAGAAAGTTTGGCATCGGGCCAAAAAAGAAAATTCGCCACTAGATGGCGGGCCAGAACATAGTCAAGGGATAATTTAAGAAATGAATTGAGGAAAAATGCAACTAGAATTGCCTGTGACATACTGTTACAGTATCTTTTGTAACTGGTAGTGAGCTGTAAGCAGTAGTGACACGTAACCTGAGTATCTTCATTCACCAACTTGCAACACAGACCGCCTTGCTAAAACACACACATATGGGAGATGCAGAATGGATAAAAATAACTCAAAAAATAAAAGAGGACTTGAATAAGCCCATGTTTGAGTCATGCTCTTAACGAACTATGTTTTATTTCCTCTTTCCATATTGTGAATAATAAATGTGTATTTTAATTTGCTTGTTACACAATAGAGCCTAACTTGCTGTAATAATTATTTGACGTGGACTACTTTTACACTCAGAATTATTCCATGGCATCTTCACGTACTAAACTGCATTTTTTTAATTGTTTGCGTGCTGGAGGTACGCGATTACGTCGCGTGCAGAGTGATGTTAACATTTAAGCTAGCCGGTGAGAGAAAATGCCACTATCAAAGAGTCTAAAGAGGAAAAGTCGACAGCGAAAATAGGGCATACAAAGAAGAATGGAAAGTCAACTATGCGTTCATCCTACCTGGTTTTGTGAATGCAAAGCCGGTGTGTCTTATCTGCTACGAATATATATCAGACGGCACCACGACACGAAGCATGGCACCTTTTTTTGCTGGATTTGGTTTGTTATTGTTCACGTGTTGGTGCTGAGCGCGTTATAAGCAAACGCTTCAATGGTTCACTGTTTGTTTTTTCATACCACACATTTCATGACGGCTATTTTAGAGGCGTGTATAGCGATCCATTCCAGACTCTTTTGAATGTCTTTCAGAACTTTTCAAATTAAAAGCTCTCAATTCATCCCAAAATAAAACATTGCTGCAAAAACATTCTCGTACTTTTTTTGAAGGCAAAATCACTAAAGACACAATTGTGAGTAACTGTTGTTGTAATCTCTCCGACTTGCATCGCCCGCTCCAAGCGGAGTTCGAACCCGGGTCTTTCCGCATGGGAGACGGACGCTCTAATAACGAGGCTAAAGGGTGCAACCACTAGCATCAGCCACTAGATCATCTCTTACCTGCACAGCTCTCACTAGCTGGCTTTCCGTTACACTATCATGACAGATCTATTTCAGAACTAGCCAATATCAAAATAATCTGGCTGCGGGCGCGGGCCAGATATTATTGCTGGCGGCCCAATTTTTCCGCCAGTTGCCGACCACTGCTCTACACTTACGTGAACACAAATGCACTGGCTCCATTTGACGTGAACATGACGTGTTCATAACGATTCATGCTTTAGAAATGTGTTGGTCAATCATTCACATCTGCATGTTTCTGACTTTGTTTCTTCAACATGCTGTAAAAAAAAAAAAGTTGCTAGCTTAAATTTTTAAGTAACTAAAATATTTAATCTACTAAATTAAATTAAACTGACTTAATTTGTTGAAAATTTGTTGAATCTTGTATAACTTATTAAAAAGTTGAAAACTGCTTAACTTGTTTTGATGAGTTAAAGCAATGTAAAAACATATGTTGTCATAACTTATTGATCATATAATTTTTTACAGTGTGCATCCTGTTTTCTGTTGAAAAGGAAAAGACCACAATTTAGTGTCCAAATAACACAAGTAAAAAATAAACAAAACAATAAAATAAATGAATATTATAAAATATAATATTATATATATAAAAAATTATATATATATATATATATATATATATATATATACAGTATATATATATATATATATATATATACAGTATATATATATATATATATATATATATATATATACAGTATATATATATATATATATATATATATATATATATCTTTCCAGTATATTCCAGTTTAAATCTAAAAATCCTTAAAAAATATATAAAATTTACTTTTTTATATAAACAAGCTAAAAGCTTGTAAAAGCTATAAGTGATGTTAGGTGTTAAAACTGTACTATTTTTTTCATTAAAAACAAGTGATTTTAAAATACAACATCATATTAAAGATTCATTCTCTGCAAACAGGTGTTAATATCTTCTGCAGTGTTACATCTTTTTTTTCAGGATTTTTAGATATATTTTTACTGGAAAGCAAGTCAAAAAACACATTTTTACAGTGTGGAGATATATTTATTTTTCTCTTAATATACTGTATATTTTAAAAGAAAGATCTTATGCCATGGGAGAACATTTGTAAGTTCCACAAAGAGCCAAAGCACTGATTTGAACAACAAATAATGAAACATCAAAACCCTTTTTTTTAATCTTCTTTTATCAATAGAATGTTTGTTAAAAGTTATTTGGTCTTAATAATGTTCTCAAAATGTTAGTACAAAACCATTTCTATACACCACTCATCTAACGTTTTTTAAATGTTACTAATTGTTTCAGAATGTTCAGAGAACATTAAAAATAGAACATTAAAGTAACATTCCCATAATGTTTGAAGAATGGAATATTCCTTTAATGTTCACATAACCATGTTTTTTTTTTATTTAATGGATGTTTTGAACATTGAGAGAACATTCAGAAAACTAGAATGTACATTTCCTGAAGAAAATGTGAGTGGTGCTTGCAGTGGGAAAACTCGGCACTTGGTTGCCGATTGGGTGTTTCTAGGCGGTTGCTAGGGTGTCCTGGGTGGTTGCTAGGGTGTTATGGTTGTTGCTATAGTGTTGCTAGGTGCTAGGTGTTTGCTAAGGTATTCTGGGTGTTCCTAAGGCGTTGCTAAGTGGTTGCTAGGGTGTTCTGGGTGGTTCTCAAAATGGTTTTTGATAATACGATTCAGTGCTAAAACAATCTTTTGAACAGATTAGCATTCTTACAGATTCTTAACAAGCTATTTTGAGTCAATTAATCATCAGCTGGTTGCTGAAACACACAGGAAGTGTCAGATGAGTTTCCTCTCTGCTGGTGTAAAGCCAGAGCGGTGTGTGTGTTTGTGTTGTGCGGAGCGCTCAGCCAGTCTAAGCAGAGTCCTTCTCTAAGATCAACAGCAAAAACACCTGAGAAAACACAGTAATAGCACCTAAATTCTCCAAACTCCCCGTACGCTCTCGTGTATAAATATTAAGACACGTCAGTGTAATGTATACAGCCCAACAGAAACCTGCTCGTGTTTATATACATTTGAACCTGTATATTATTAAGCCGCTCGTTCTGTGTGTGCGTGTGCCAGAACCACGACCTTCAGCGACTCGTATCATGATGTGTCCCCACTGCACCTTTACACACGATCACTTCCTAGGTTACTTAGTTTGAACCCAACCTGAGCAAATAATGTCTTAGATCTGTCATAGATTGATTTAGAAGTCATCAGAACAATCCATAGACATGCGGCATGCAATAATAAAGACATGAGCTGATCTCAAGTTAAAGAGCATTTTGCATTGCTTCCGTTTGTTTTCATCGTCTTCATGCAGTCTATCTAACCGACTTTGAAAGGATTCTGCGAGTGTAGATGTAGCTCTATTTCTCTCTCACATGTGCTTTTTATTATTCTACATCTGTTTTGACCCTCCAAACCATGTCGGAAAGTTACCAAAAATCACTCACTCTGGTTTTACAGAACACATACACATGCACAAACACACAAGCTCAGAGTTGTTCAGAGAATGTGAATCTTCTCTTTCTTGTGGTTCTTTCGGCAGCTTGTTATGGCAAGGTTCTGAACAAATGTTATACCAGTAATGTTAATAGAATGTTTGTTAAAAGTTATATGGTCTTAAAAATGTTCTCACCGTTTCTATACAACGTTCAACTTTAACTGCGAGTGGTGCTTGCAGTGGGAAAACTCGGCACTCGGTTGCCGATTGGGTGTTTCTAACGGTTGCCAGGGTGTTCTGGGTGGTTGCTATGGTATCCTGGGTGGTTGCTAGGGTGTTGCTAAGGTATTCTGGGTGGTTCCTAGGGCGTTGCTAGGTGGTTGCTAGGGTGTTCTGGGTGGTTGCTAGGCAGTTGCTAAGGTATTCTGGGTGGTTGATAGGACATTGCTAGGGTGTTCTGGGTGGTTGCTATGGTGTTGATAGGTGGTTGGTAGTTGTCACAGATGGTTACTATGGAGTTTTATAGAGTTCTTAACATGTTCTTAGCATGATTTTGCACTTAGCTAATCACTATTAGCATGTAGCTATTCACTGTTAGCATATGTAGCATGTTGGAAGTCCTGTTTGCTAGCATGAGTCAAAAGAGCCAACCCCCATCTTGCTGAAAGGTTGCTAGGGTACTCTGGTTGCTAGGGAGTGGCTTGGCAGCTACTGATAATGATACTCCAAAGGCTGCTTGCCAGTATGAATGATATAAACCAACCGCAATGCGTTTATGACATTCGATTTAAAGATATCCCTCTTTGGGTTTGGGTTGCTAGGGTGCTTGACAATGGTTGCTAGGGCATGGCTAGACAGTTAGCAGATTAAAGTAATAGACTGGATGTCTGCCCAAATCAAAAGAGCCAAATTCTATGATGTTTCTTTGATTCATTTATATTCCTCTTCCCCTATTTTTCAATGATCTGTGTGCTGTAACTGGTTGCTAAGGTGTTCCTGTGAAGATTTTAGGTCATTACATATTGTCTGCTTGATAAGGTAAGTCACGCAACAAGCAAACAAAGGCCATGTTGAGAAGAGGAAGAGTTGTTGTAGTCGAGCACATTTGGGAGTGGCTCAAGCTGTCGCATCCGTCTTTCACATTTATTGTAATACAGTACAAAACACAAATGCAATAGCATGTTATAAAAGCAAGATGACAACATAAGTTATAACTGTAATTAAACTAAACTATACCTGTTCTCTCTTCATGCAGCAGATATTCTCTGACTCTGAAGGATCTTACAACAGTTCCCACACCAGCGATTTATAGATTATCATGAGGGATATGCTAATCAATGACTTGAAAATAGTTAACTCATAAATGTATCAACTAACCCTTCAGAAACGTCCTGTCTCATTCTACATGTTGTCACTTCTTCTTGAGTCTCTCCATCATTGTCCGACTCCGGTTTGAACATAAAAGTCTGAACAGTTCCGGACATTTTCTGTGCGTGTCTGCGTGAGGTAATCTGAGCTGCTAACATGAGCTCTTGAAGCTCCACCCTCTTCTTGAAAGGGTCCCGGGAGCAGCAGCTCATTTGCATTTAAAGGGACACACACAAAACAAAAAGTTTCTGCTCACCCTCAAAAAGTGACAATTTTAACATGCTATAAAAAATGATCTGTGGGGTATTTTAAGCTAAAACTTCACATACACACTCTGGGGACATCAGATACTTATTTTACATCTTGTAAAAAGGGGTATTATAGGACCCCTTTAAAGTGATACAGAACTAATTACAGCTGATAAATACCAAGACAAAGACATACATCAACTAATAATTTATTTGTATATTTGATTAATTCAGTGGTCATTGCAGTTACAGAGACAGCAAATAAAACGGGTGTTGAGAAGGAGAGAAACTCTCCCAGTACGTTAGACGGAAGAATATTCCTCAAGTTCATCAAACTGCACATTGACTCATGTATGTACATCTTCATACATACACACACATCACATTCAGACTAAAGGATGTACAAATACATACACATATTCATTCATACACAGATATGTAAAAATATACAGTTGTGTGCAAATGCCTGTGGCTGATCTAAATGTTCAGTTTATTTCTGCTCATTTTAATGCAGAAAAGCTGTTTGTTTGCTGCATTTCTTCAAAGCTAATTTAGCACATGCTCAGTTGGGATGGCAGTGAAATGTTCTTGCCAAAATGAATCAACCAAAGATGAACTGTGGGAATTGTGCCCAAACTTTTGCTCACAACTATAAACACAAATACATTCGCACAAGCAGAAACATTCTGCACGTCTGCCGATTCCCTCCAGAAACAGAATTCAGTCTTTCTCTAATTGTTCATTTATTTAATGACATAAGGGTCATTAAAATCGGTAATCTGCGCCGCTCATGCAGCAGGAAAGCTTTTATATCTTTATAGTCTCTCATCTCAAGTCCAGGAGTAAAATGGAAATTGCTGTGGAAATGGCATTTCCTTCGGCATCTCTACAACCGTGGCTATGTTCAGAAGGGAATAATAGCATACTAGTTAATGTTTGCACTACTTGTGTTGTTCATCCCTCGGGTTAATCAATTCTGCTTGTGTTATTCAGATATAAAATATTTTGCTTTTTAAAAATAGTATGTGAAACATGCAACAATAAGCATTTATGCAAACAGTAGAACGCTACATTGTCACATGACCTCATTACGTTGCATGTTTAACTCGTCCCGTTGTCTTGTAAATATGGTTGTCTTGCATTTTTAACCCAATTTTGTGCAAAAATGTCTTAACTTTTCTAAGTCAGATCACTAAAAAAATATGTTGATAGTAATTCCTGTGCATTTGTCACACTGCAAATGGAAGGTCAAGTTGAGTGCATTGCATTGTGGGATACAGTGTTACACGCAGAGCACTTGGCAATGTTTGGAATGGAATATTATCATACTGTTTAACAAGCAATAAACGCTGCATGCTGTTTATTAATAAGAAAAATATGTGAAATAGTATGCAGTATGGATGATAAACACTAGTTTGCTAATAGTATTCCATTCCGTACATATCCCTAGTCCAAGATCCTTAAGTATATGAATATATATGTATATACTAGTGCTGTCAAACGATTAATCGCAATGTACTGTGTATAATTATTATGTACACTCACCTAAAGGATTATTAGGAACACCTGTTCAATTTCTCATTAATGCAATTATCTAATCAACCAATCACATGGCAGTTGCTTCAATGCATTTAGGGGTGTGGTCCTGGTCAAGACAATCTCCTGAACTCCAAACTGAATGTCAGAATGGGAAAGAAAGGTGATTTAAGCAATTTTGAGCGTGGCATGGTTGTTGGTGCCAGACGGGCCGGTCTGAGTATTTCACAATCTGCTCAGTTACTGGGATTTTCACGCACAACCATTTCTAGACGTTACAAAGAATGGTGTGAAAAGGGAAAAACATCCAGTATGCGGCAGTCCTGTGGGCAGAATTTGGCGTAAACAGAATGAGAACATGGATCCATCATGCCTTGTTACCACTGTGCAGGCTGGTGGTGGTGGTGTAATGGTGTGGGGGATGTTTTCTTGGCACACTTTAGGCCCCTTAGTGCCAATTGGGCATCGTTTAAATGCCACGGCCTACCTGAGCATTGTTTCTGACCATGTCCATCCCTTTATGACCACCATGTACCCATCCTCTGATGGCTACTTCCAGCAGGATAATGCACCATGTCACAAAGCTCCAATCATTTCAAATTGGTTTCTTGAACATGACAATGAGTTCACTGTACTAAAATGGCCCCCACAGTCACCAGATCTCAACCCAATAGAGCATCTTTGGGATGTGGTGGAACGGGAGCTTCGTGCCCTGGATGTGCATCCCACAAATCTCCATCAACTGCAAGATGCTATCCTATCAATATGGGCCAACCTTGTTGAATCAATGCCACGTAGAATTAAGGCAGTTCTGAAGGCGAAAGGGGGTCAAACACAGTATTAGTATGGTGTTCCTTATAATCCTTTAGGTGAGTGTATATTTGAATACACACACATGTATATATTTTTAGAAATATTTGCATGTATATAACTGTATATATATTTATATATTTAAATATTTTATATATAAATATAACACATTTTTCTTAAATATATACATGAATGTGTGTGTATTAAAATATACATAATAATTATACACAGTACACACACATACATTATGTAAAGACAAACTTTTATTTTAGATGCGTTTAATCGCGATTAATCATTTGACAGCCCTATATGCATATATGTGTCATGATGTGTGTGAGAGTTTGCCACAGTTATGTACGGATGCTGGTAAAAATGATCAACATTTTAACACTACTTCAGTTAACTCTCCTGTTAGTTTAACAAAGAAGCAAACATTGGCATACAAAAGACTAGTTATTGCATAAACACAGACATCTATCAACATAAAATACTACAACAATAGAAATCATGTTATCCTGACAATAAACATTCTGTCATCATTCACTCATGAGACATATTGGTTGGGCGTCCATTTTTTTCACAAATAAAAGGGTTGTTTATTTTTTAATGCAGCAAAGAGACAGTGTAAAACAAACTTTTGTACTGAAACTCGTTAAGACATGATCATGAATATGAATGAGTTATTTTATCTCTAGTTAATCCTTCACTGTGATTCCTTCATTTAACTGTAGAATTACTGATATTTGCCATAGCTGATGGTCTGAGGTCCCAAAGTTTGAAAGACTGAAAAATAGTTTTTTTATTTTTATTTATTCACTAATATTTGTGGCCATTATTAGTCAAATAATGCTGGGAACATGATCTTAGTTGTTCATGTCAACTGCTGCAGACACACCAAATACCAAAAAATTTTAAAGTGCCCCTATTATGCTTTTTCAGGTATTACCTTTCATGTACCGTGTAATATATATGTTTGTGAATTTAAAAAGTTTGCAAAGTTTCAAAGATCAAAGATAAATGAAGTTATTGTTTCCTAAAAGAAAGAACTGCAAAAGCAAATCCACTTTGATGTACTTGCTTGAATTGATACAGTAAAACCGTCACCATCGTTACTGTCCGTATGACTGTGCATCAAGTGCTGAGGAACAGCAGAAATTAAGATATGGTAATGAGCGTCTGGTTTGCGACACATGCTGTAAGTAGTAGACCAATCACAACAGACTAGGCCATCTGACCAATCAGAGCAGAGTAGACCAATCTCAACACACTGGTCCATCTGACCAATCAGAGCAGAGTAGACCAATCACAACAGACTGGGCCATCTAACCAATCAGAGCAGAGTAGACCAATCACAAGAGACTGGGCCTTCTAACCAATCAGAGCAGAGTAGACCAATCACAAGAGACTGGGCCATCTGACCAATCAGAGCAGAGTAGACCAATCACAACAGACTGGGCCGTCTGACCAATCAGAGCAGAGTAGACCAATCACAACAGACTGGGACGTCTGACCAATCAGAGCAGAGTAGACCAATCACAACAGACTGGGCCATCTGACCAATCAGAGCAGAGTAGACCAATCACAACAGACTGGGCCATCTGACCAATCAGAGCAGAGTAGACCAATCACAACAAACTGGGCCATCTGACCAATCAGAGCAGAGTAGACCAATCGCAACAGACTGGGCCATCCGACCAATCAGAGCAGATTAGGCTCTCAGAAAGGCGGGGTTTAGAGAGACTGAATGCTTTATTAAACCATATCAGACACTGTAAGAAAAGAGCTGATGCTGTAATGGATATTATGAGAAAATTAAAGTGTTTTTCGACTTTGGATGCATGTAAACCTATTGTAGGAGACTCCAAAACAAAATTAGGAACCTATAAAATAGCATAATAGGGGCACTTTAATTAATTTTCAATGCAAATTGTTATGCTGATAATGCAGTTGTAATTAAAATAAAAAAAGTAAGTGGTCTCAGACTTTAAGACCCCACTGTATGTGTGTATGTGTGTCTGACAGTAAGAGATGCAAACAAGAACAATACACGTCATTATTCTCGTCTTTGTCCTGTCTTTTAAATGGTCAGACGGCAGATAAAAACCGAGACATTCAGTAGTAGAAGAGAAAGAGTGACGGACAGTAGGACAGACCATTATCCCTGAAACATGCTCTACAAAAGTATGCAAACACAAGCAGCAAGCTCAATTTCACATGTCTTTAGATTCAGAAACGCACCAGAATGCAATTCATGTAGCTGTGCATGTACACACTGCATTCTCATCACTGCCTCAAGGAGCGCTATAATGCATTTGCATGAACTGTCTTCTTCTACAGTCAGATTTCTCTTTCAGATGGACTACTGTGCAAGGCTGAAAGACACTACACAAGTTTTGCCCAGATTTTTTACAATCCGGAGCAGTTGACGCTATTTGCCTAAAGTCTGCAGATTTCAGGCAGTCGGAAATTTCACAGAAAATCGCATTGTGTATGATTAAAATTATGAATCTGTCCAAGTTGGAGGAGATCAAACATGTTTGATATTTTGATCATATTAGCTGCATCCTTTCGAAGGCTGATTGCGTCACAATTTGTGTTCTGTACGACTTGAAAGTCTGTTCAGATTTTTTAAGTCGTGTCGTGTATTCCAACCTTTAGTTTAGTTAAACTGTTGGACATGTTTATAGCTACCTGAACATAACACAACTGGTTTAAAGGAACAATTCCCCCAAAATAAGAAAATGTTATCATTATTAACTTGCCTCATGTCATTCAGAACTCATATGCTAGTATTTTCCATGAAAACAAAAGGATTTTTGAATAAATCAGTAGTGACCACGCCTAGCAAGAAAAAAATAAAAATTTTTTTTGGATGTTTCAAATTAAATTCCATTAAACTGACTTTAAAAAATGAGTTAAATCTTGTATAAGTTGAAAATTGCTTATTTTGATGAGTTAAAGCAATGTAAAAACATATGTTGTCATAACTTATTGATCATATAATTTTGTCCATACAACTCATGGACTATAATCCAAATCTTCTGGTGCCATTTAATGACTTTAATTAGTCATTATTCACTGATAATTCATAGAGACATCATATGGATTACTTTTATAGTGATTTTTGTCATTTTGTGGCACTTAACAGACAGTATTTATATGGAAAAGAAGAAAATTTTCCTCTTGAGTTCCACAGAATATAGAATAAAACACTGACATGACATTAGTGTGAGTAAATGATGACAAAATATAAATTTTTGGGTGAATTTTGAGTGAACCATCCATGTAAAGAAAGACATTTGTTCATTCATGCATTTGCATACTTGCACAGAGTATGTTTCGTTCTATGGGACATTTAATGGACATTTTGCACTAGATGAAAATCCTTCAGTATCAAAGTAGACATCCACACGCACAGCACACAATCCACAGCTGTGAGAAGGCTTAATAAGGTCTTCAAACGTGAAATTATCCAGGCCGACGATGAAGATTTTGAGGTTTTCAGAACTGAAGCGAGCAGCATGTGGTGCACACCAGTGTGACCATCTGATGAAGGCCACAAAGACGAGAAGAACCGAACCAGATGCGGACAGAATCGTTCTGCTGATTTGTAATTTGAGGACGTATTTCATATTTGATTGATTAAATTGTGGCTTTGAGAGGAAATGGAATCAGTCCGTGTGTTGTGTGTGTGTGAGATTCAGTGGTGTGTGATTAGAAACAGTCTTTTTAACGGTCCCTTTAGAAGGCTGACCAACAGGACGACATATCAAATAACGCACTGGAAACGTACAGACGACAACACGCAGAGTTCGGTCTCGCAGTCTTCCTCGTACGCAGGACAGTGGTCAATAATAAAGAGTTCCCTGCAATCCCATCATGCTTTGCTGCACTTGCCTTTCTTCTCTTTGCGCTGGAACTTGCGCAGTCGTCGAGTCCAAATGTCCCTCCACTGAATGACCAGGCTGTTTTTGTCGGCCAGCAGTCCCGGGCGTTCAGGGCTCGTGGGACCCTCAGTCGTGCCCAGGATAAGGAAGCGTTTGCCCATGTGTATTCGCGGGCATTTGCAGGCCAGGTCCTTCATATGGACCCACAGCACGTGATCGCCTCTCTTCAGCGGCTCTCCGCGGCTCTTGTACACGGACACCAGATTCACAGCAAATTTAGCCCAGTCGCCGACCGTCTCCATGTCCAACACACTGACCTGGACGGCTACAAATACACACATATGAGAACGGTACACCAGATATGATTAACAATAAGATCAATTTTGCACTGAATTAGATGCTTATTAAATAAAAAGCAAAGTGTTGTGATTTTCCCAGTGACTGAAATGTACGAACAGAATCTTTAAAAATGATGTGATAAAGAAATTGTACCGTAGTCCTTTTTGCAGTATTTCTTCATGTTTATCTTGAGATTTCCCTTCAGTGGTTTACAGTATGAGTCACAGTCTGACAACACAGAAATTTGTAATTAAATTGATTCAAATTAAATAATACTGTCAAAAACAACACTCTACGTCTAAAATGCTACAATCTATCTATCTATCTATCTATCCATCCATCCATCCATCCATCCATCTATCATTCTGTAGTTCTGTCCATCCATCTACACTATATTGCCCACAGTATTAGGACACCCCTCCAAATCATTGAATTCAGGTGTTCCAATCACTTCCATGGCCACAGGTGTATAAATCAAGCACTAGGCATGCAGACGCTTCTACAAACATTTGTGAAAGAATGGGTCGCTCTCAGGAGCTCAGTGAACTCAAGCGTGGTACCGTGATAGGTTGCCACCTGTGCAATAAGTCCATTCGTGAAATTTCCTCACTCCTAAATATTCCACGGTCAACTGTTAGTGGTATTATAACAAAGTGGAAGCAATTGGGAACAACAGCAACTCAGCGGTAGGCCACGTAAAATCACAGAGCGGGGTCAGCGCATGCTGAGGGTCACAGTGCACAGAAGTCGCCAACTTTCTGCAGAGTCAATAGCTACAGACCTCCAAACTTCGCGTGGCCTTCAGATGAGCTCAAGAACAGTGTGTAGAGAGCTTCATGGAATGGGTTTCAATGGCCGAGCAGCTCATCCAAGCCTTATATCACCAAGTGCAATGCAAAGCGTGGGATGCAGTGGTGTAAAGCACGCCGCCACTGGACTCTAGAGCAGTGGAGACGTGTTCTCTGGAGTGACCAATCACACTTCTCTGTCTTGCAATCAGATGGACGAGTCTGGGTTTGGCGGTTGCCAGGAGAACGGTACTTGCCTGACTGCATTGTGCCAAGTGTAAAGTTTGGTGGAGGGGGGATTATGGTGTGGGGTTGTTATTCAGGGGTTGGGCTTGGCCCCTTAGTTCCAGTGAAATGAACTCTTAATGCTTCAGCATACCAGGACATTTTGGACAATTTCATGCTCCCAACTTTGTGGGAACAGTTTGGGGATGGCCCCTTCCTGTTCCAACATGACTGCGCACCAGTGCACAAAGCGTTGGTCCATAAAGACATGGATGAGTGAGTTTGGTGTGGAGGATCTATCTATCCATCCATCCATCCTTATCATTCTGTCGTTCCATCATCGATACCTATCTATCTATCTATCTATCGTTCTGTCGTTCCATCATCGATGTTTATCTATCTATCTATCTATCTATCTATCTATCTGTCATTCCATCATTGATGTTTATCTATCTATCTATCTATCTATCTATCTATCATTAAACAGTCACCTCAGTATTCTCAATATAAATTCTGTCATAATTTACTCAACCTCAAGTTCTTCCAAACCTGTATGGATTTCTCTCTTCTGCTGAACACAAAGGAAGATATTTGAAAGAATGTTTGCAACCAAGCAGATCTCGGCAGCCATCGACTACTATAGTGGGGGGAAAAATACTGTTGTCGATGGCTGCCGAGATCTGCTTGGTTGCAAACATTCTTTCAAATATCTTCCTTTGTGTTCAGCAGAAGAGAGAAATCCATACAGGTATGGAACAACTTGAGTGTGACTAAATGATGACAGAATTTTCATTTTTGGGTGAAATATCCCTTTTAATATCTATGCTGGTTTAGCTGGTGGACCAGCACAGTCACACTGTTTAATTGGTGAAGTTGGTTGTTGAAGGACCTCTTGCTGGTTAAGCTAGTTAGGAAGCGAGTGAAAGTGTTTTCAACATGGTATTGTGAGTGTTTAAGAGTGTGTGCAACAGTCATGACGTTATAGTATGTGTGTGTTAGTGTGTGCGTGTGTGTTTCAGGCATTGCTTAGACTGTGTGAAGTGTTCATTGACCCAGAAGAGCTGTTGAAAACACACACAATTCCTTCACTTCTCTGCTTTCACACACACCTCTGTTTCACTTTCACATGTGACAAGGACAGATTGCGAGTTCTCCGCCCCTTTCCACCAGTGTTTCAAAGCGAAACAGCAGAGAAAACTAAGCGTTGCTTCCTCTGGCCGTCTCTAAACTCTGTCCTGAACGTGTATGTGTGTGTGTGCACTAACCTGCAGGCTCTTCTGTAGTGCTGATCACAGCCGTCGGCTTTATAACAGGGATTTCTGAAAGACACAGTATATGACGTCAGTGTTTATTCCTATAGCCAAGGCCATGGGTTTGATTTGCAGGAAATGCATATAATGAAAACGAAAAAAAAAATGCACAACAAAATAACAATAACTAAAATGAAAACGAAAAATATAAAAATAAAAACTAATTTAAAAATTTTATAAAAAATATCAATGTCAAAATCAATACTAGTGTGAGTGCATATACTTAGTTATACTTTGGCGATCCTGATTTAAAAAATTAGATAAATGTTTTTTTTTTAATGCAAAAAGTTTTCTGTAAGAGTTAAAGTGTATATATCCATTTAGATAAATAAGTGAGTGTGTGTGTGTGTGAGTGTGTGTGTGTGTGTGTGTGTGTGTGTGTGTGTGTGTGTGTGTGTGTGTGTGTGTGTGTGTGTGTGTGTGTGTGTGTGTGTGTGTGTGTGTGTGTGTGTGTACGTGTGTGTGTCACTCACTTATGCACGGGGCGACGGGTGATCGGCTCTGCTGATAACCTTTTGCACAGCGGTTGCAGGTGATGCCGGTCACCCCGTCTTTACATGGGCACTGACCTGTTGTCTGGTTACACGTTTTACCTGCAGCTCCCACCGGATGGCAGTCACATGCTGGAGAGAGAGAGAGAGAGAGAGAGAGAGAGAGAGAGAGAGAGAGAGAGATGATCAGCTCTGGCACAGGCGCAGAGGGGAAGTCCAAATAATGGCCTTAGTCCCCGTCTGGACCCGTAAACATTGCCATGACACTCAATCTGTTACACACACTTCCCGTAACCACACACACACACTGCTCTATCTCATTTAAAGTCATATGGCTCAATAATATATTAAATTATGGGCTGCATTACAGGAATTACACATAGTAACCAACGTTTCATGCAACAACAAACAAAGAGTCACAGCATGGAAAACAGGTTTCATGAACTGCGTGACATACTCGAACACTCACATTCACAGAAACTAAAGTGCAAAAAAAGGGCTTGCTCAGAAATCACGTTATGATTTCACAACAAAAAAGTATGGGAATTATATAGCGAAAATAAAATAAAATAATAAAATAAAATAAATAAAAATGTATATGAATTCACATTTGCTTCATGTCTCAATGCAGTTTGCAGTTGTCTTGCATGTGAACATTCTGATAAACTTTATTTTGACATTGTAGTTCCAAATATTGTGTAACCTTTGGATCAACCTAAACTGGGTTTAAAAAAAAAAACAGTGTGAATGGAAAGTTAACTGAAGTGATCCAGATCCAGAACCAATCACTTTCAAGGACAGTGTGAGTGCTAAGAAAAGTAACTGTTTAATCATTATTATGATGGTTTTGTGTGTATTAGTGTTGTCTTTAGGGGTGTAACAATATATCGTTAATCGATATATCACGATATAGAGTTGTTTTATCCAAGGCTCAACTTTCTGTATTTATAACGTATAATTCACCCAAAAATGCATGAGCTAAACATTTACAGTTTGGGAATAGTCATTTTGACACGCTTTCTTGCGATTAGAACTGTGACTGATTGCAGTGATCATCTGAAGCGCACGCGCTGCCGGAATGACACTCCTCAAAGTCAAAGCGCAAACATCATTTAAATCACCAGATCACATTTAGTTTTAGTAGTATGATTATTCAAAGCATTTTGGATTGTTTATTCTTATATGTATTAGTGCGGGACAGGTGGGACATAGCGAGCAAGGAAGATATTAATTTGGCTTAAAATATCGCAATACAAATCGTATCGTGAGTTCAGTATCGCGATTTATAACGAATCGTGACACGAGTGTATCGTTACACCCCTAGTTGTCTATAGTAGTGTTTGAGCATATGTGAGCATGTGTCTACATGTGTACGTGTGTTTCCTCTCTGTGTCTTGACACACACACACACACACACACACACAGACGGAGATAAGGTTTGAACAGCTGTGGCATCTGCAGGTGACAGCTGTAAGTCTCAGAGATTGAGCTGTGACTTCATCTCTCTCTCTGTGTGTGTGTGTTGGGGGGGGTTAAGGAATTCTCAGGTGCTGTATCACAGTAACGCTGATAAGAGGTCTCAGCGCTCAACATGGGCGTTATCAAATTAACACTGACAGCACAACAAAAGAGCTCCTGATTGACACACATACACACATCCATTCAGAACAAATGTCATACAGAAGAGATTCGGGAAGCCACAAACATTTGCAAGAACGGTAGGGGAGAGTGGGGTAAGATGAGCCAGTGGGTAAATTGACCTACCCCTTTTATCTTGGCAACTGTACACTTTTATTGTCATGTGGCCATATATTTTGGAACCACTCATCATTTCTGCCAGATTGTGAACATGAGAAGCACATGGGAGGAGTGGAAGACACACATTTACTTTATTGGCTGTTACATCAAAGCAAATTTGTCCAGGTCTAAAATATTTATGATCCATATTGGTGATTTAGTAATGTACAAAACCATGCAAATCATTTAGCTAAATATTAGCCTGAATTGGTAAGCTAGTTAGTTGGCAAAATGGCAGCTATGGGGCAAAGTGAGCCAAATGATGTGGGGTAAATTAAGCCAGTGTTTTAACTTACCCCACCATAAGGCACTGTAGTTGAGTTAAATCTCTGAAATATAAACTGGTATCATTTCAATGTAATGTTACTCAACTAGTTTAGTTTATAATTTTCTTTTAAAAAATTGAGTTTAAATTTATTTGATGGGAACCATTTACAAATACACTAAATCCTTCTCTGATCAGACCCAGAAGATATCTTTACACCTGTATCCCTAATGGCCTAACATGTTCAACATTGCAGAAAAACTACCACGCCAAGAACCTTTTGACTAAAATGATTATTAGTTTCAATGACATTTATTTATTCATTCTAATTCAGTTTTTATTTTATTTAATTTTACTCAACAAACTCTCTGTTTAGTCTGTTTTTGGGAAGGTTCAACATATTGTTTCAGAAATGCAAACAATTAAAGATATTTTAATTTCAACTTCATTTGGTTGGTTTTATGTTGTTTAAGTTAGCTTTAAGAAAAGAAATATGACTATTTGTAAAAGGAAATTAGATTATTGAAGGTGTTTTTAAAAGAGGTAAATTATCTTTACAATCTCACATGGGTTTGATTCAGATTCAATTAGATGGTCCGTTTACATCCAGATGGTGCAACTTACCCACTGACTCGGATCAACTTACCCCTAACCTGGGGTAAATTGAGTCACAGGAACACTTTTTTTTAATAAGCCATATTTTTAGAACCCTTTGTCATATATGTATTCTGATAATTTAAAATGATAGCAAACATCCTGAAATTACTTAAGATACTTTCATTGCATTTCTGCCTTATTTTCTCTCATCTTGAGGACCACATAAGTAAAGAATGGCTCAACTTACCCCACTCTCCCCTACTGGTTCTAGTTGCCAACACACTGAAACAAATGCTATTTAGTTCATTTCAAACCAGCAGAGAGCAGCAGAAACAACTAGATTTTTACAATTGGCAACACTTTATTTTGATGGTCCTCTTTAGACATTCTGTAGACGACAAGTAACTACTAACTCTCATTAGAGTGTTAGTAGACTGTCTGCTTAATATCTGCTAACACTTCAGTTTTCCACCAAACCCTATCGTATACCTCCAGAACACTTGAAATATATGGCACGTTTCGCATAGGATAATTCTGTGATATTTTGCATCTTTTTTGTAAAGCTTGGTGATGGTTGCTATTCACTGGCATTATATAGACAAGCATGAGCAGGACATTTTTTAAATTCTCCTTTTGTGGTCCGAAAAAGAAAGAAGAGCATATGGCATAAAACAACAATAAATGATGAGTTCATTTTCATTTTAGGGTGAATAAAAATTTTGTCTACTAGCATTAAAAGCAGGACGGTCCGAGCATCTTCTGTATATACTGTATACTGTATTTTCTTTGCACTGACTAGTCTACCATCTGCATCTTAAATGCACGTTAACATAAATGATATAATACTTACACAAACACACACGCACACACATACACAAACACTTCATCACTGTTAAACACTGCACATATAAACTTTGTCACTGATCCAAATAAATTAATTTCAGCTCTTGGAAATTGCCACAAAAGCAGAATTTTTTGTAGGAAGCAGACATTTTATGCTGCTTGTAATTTATCTTATAGAAAACCCTCTGCATATGGATTGCCTTTTCCTTCCAGAAATCCTCAACTTACAAGACATCTTTTATCCAAACACTTCCATTTTTCTCAAACTCTGATGTGTGTTTTCTTACAGTGCTCTGTTTGTTTTGGCTGGTGTGACGGCAGCAGATATATGAGCTTCATGTACCGGCTGCTCCCAATGCACACCAGTCTTGCTGTGGTTTTATTGAACTGTATTCTATTTTTAGATTTTAATTTATATATATGTGTGTGTGTGTGTGTGTGTGTGTGTGTGTGTGTGCTACTGATTTTATGTGGAAGCTTTCAAACTGGAAAATACAGTGCATAAAACATTTTACTCACATAAATACATTTTTAACCCATTAATAAACAGCACATTTTTAACCCATAAAAACCAAGTCACAGTCAGAAAATAAACACGAGTGACTCTTATGTAATGGAGTAAGCTATAAAATCATATCTAAACACATCCTGCCTGCAGTTTTCAAGGTCCAAAATTAAATTAGTCTGTAAATAGTGGTAAAAAACTAAACCAGGGATTCACAAACCTTTTTCTCAGCCGAACACCCTATAACTGAGATATCACCTTTAATGTTTAAATAATTTAACAACACATTTGCATATTCACATTCAGACAAACAAGTAAAATATTTGATATTTTTAGTAAGTGTTTTATTTGGATTGTTTTTATTTTATTTTATTATAATGTTCTAATTATATATATATACAGTATATATATATATATATATATACATACACAAGCACACATATATTAGGGCTGTCAAACGATTAATTGCGATTAATCATATCCAAAATAAAAGTTTGTGTTTACATAATATATGTGTGTGTATTGTGTATAATTATTATGTATATTTGAATACACACAAATACATGTATATGATTAAAATATATCTAAATTACAGCACATGCTTTCAATGCAAAATGCTGAACAGTTAGTACATGCGTTCATGACCTCAAGGCTAGATTATTGTAATGCTCTACTGGGTGGTTGCCCTGCTCACTTAATAAATAAACCCCAGCTGGTCCAAAACGCAGCAGCTCGAGTTCTTACTAGAACCAGGAAGTATGACCATATTAGCCCGGTTCTGTCAACACTGCACTGGCTCCGTATTAAACATCTCAAAGCACTAAATGGTTTAGCTCACGTCTATTGCGGTCTCAAAATTCTGGCCAGTTGATAATACCTAGAATATCAAAATCAACTGCAGGTGGTCGATCCTTTTCCTATTTAGCACCTAAACTCTGGAACAGCCTTCCTAGCATTGTTCGGGAAGCAGACACACTCTGTCAGTTTAAATCTAGACTAAAAACGCATCTCTTCACTATGGCATACACATAGAACATTTTTAATTTATATTATTCAAATCAGTTAAATGATTGTTAGGCTGCATTAACTAGGTCAGCCGTAACCGGGAACACTTCCCATAACACCTGATGTACTCGTTACATCATAAGAGTAATGGCATCTACGCTAATGTTAGTCTCTCTGTTTATCCCGAGGTTTACCGCAGTCAGCCGGATCCGGGCCGTATCCAGATCAGATGGTGGACCTGCGCCCAGACATGACCAACTCATCCCTGAAGTGTCTGCAGAGACCGATCCAATTAGACCCCCCCCTAAAATTGCCTCATCAACACGACATCCTCATTAAACCCGTCTCCGGCGTGATGACTCCGATCTTTGAATATTTCGATCTAATATGACTTCTGACATGTAATGTTGCCAGAATCATAATCATACACTGTCTGTTCGTTGGCCAGAGGAGAACTGGCACCCCGACTGAGCCTGGTTTCTCCCAAGTTTTTTTTTCTCTATTATGCCACCTGATGGAGTTTTGGTTCCTTGCCACCGTCACCCCTGTTGCCTTTGGCTTGGCTTGCTCAGTTGGGGACACTAAATATTCAACTAAATTTTCAACTATATTACTGATCTGCCCGCATTGTCACTATATGATAATTGAACAGAGCGGGATGACATCCCCGTTTTCTCCAGAGCGGCTGTACAGCTGAATCAAATTCGGTTGCATTATTTTCCTGATTAACAAACCCTTGGTGAAACAATCAGCATTGTAAAAAGCGCTATATAAATGACTTGACTTGAATATATTTACGAAAAAATTGCAGGTATAAACTGTATATAAATATTATATAATTATATATAAATATAATTTTTTTTTTCTTGAATATATACATGCATGCATGTGTATTTATATATATATAATTATACACAGTACACACAAATATATTATGTAAACAAAAACTTTTATTTTGAATGCAATTAATCGTGATTAATCCTTTGACAGCACTACTATATATATATATATATATATAAATTATAATTATTTACATTTTTATGCTTTAATTCATTAGCTTTTCATAAACTCCCGAACCGCCTGCACGAACAATAATACATAAATATAATTACTATCCAAAAATCGCCATGTTGTTGCTCAATACCATAATTTATAAATGTTTGTGTAAGTCGTTTAAACAGCTGTAAGGGATTTTTTGGGAAGACAACACATAACAGATGTCTTCAGAAACCACACTTGATTTTCAAATTATTAAAAAAATTATTTGTATACTTGTCTCTCTGTGACAGCTCTTGTAAAACATTATCTGACAGCGGGCCGGCAAATCAGAAAAATTGCCCTGCTTATTTGAGAGGTCGCAATTGGTTTGAGTCTGGAGTTTCTGTTTGTATGAACAATAGAGGACAGGGGAAAATCTGTTTGCAAACAGTCATTATTTGTGTAATTCCGTTTGTTGCCACTAGGGACTTTACAGCTGCTGTAAATGAGGCAAACATCTAGCCAAAACATTGATGATGCAATTCAAAACTTGCACTATTTTAACTCATTGGGGATTAGAGATGAAGGAATACAAATATCTCGTCGAAGATAAAGACATAAACATCTGAAATATAGCGCCGTACCTTTGCAGGCTCTGCGGTGTGTGATGGGTTTGGCCATGTCTCTGTAGAATCCCTCTTTGCAGTAATGGCAGTGGCGTCCGGCGGTGTTGTGTCTGCAGTTCATACACACTCCTCCGCTCTTACGGCCCGAGAGCTTATATAACTCCATGTTAAAGCGACAGCGGCGCGCGTGCAGGTTACAGTTACACGCTATAAAGAAAGGGAGGGTGAACATGTTATTGATGAAGGCTACATATCATGTTTTTATGGATGTGCATATGGAGTTTTTCTCAAAAATACAATATCGCTAAAAGGGTTTATAGGAGAAGCTTTAGAGCCCCACAAATAACATTTTATTCTTTAGTTCTGGTGCTTTAAAGAAGCTAAAAAGCAAAGCACTGATCTGCAGAACCTGTCATGAAACATACTTTATTAGTCTCCAAAGAACGATATAGCAACCCTACACACCTAAAAAAAGTAATCTTTACTGAACCTTTATTTTTCAACATGAAACAAGATTTGCAGCCCATTTCAAGTGTTTTTCAGATTGTTAGACCAAATAATACGATTTGAATATTTGTTCAAATTAACCAACAGCCAACATGGCCTAGATGTCGTCAACCAAAAAGTAACGTTTTTTAGAGATGCACTGGTGAACCGGACAGTTTGTTGCTCCAAACACACGATTGGCAACCTTTTTTTTTTTTTTTTTGGACAATCTATGTTCCGGACTTGCAAACAAACTACATTGCAATAATTTCCAGAAAATGATTGGCCAGAGATGTGACACACTGAAGACGGACGCAAAAAAGAGAGAGCACAGACGTGCCAGCAGAGAAAATACTGTACCAGGCGCAGCAATTTCGCGATTCGAAATATTGAAATATAAATATTGAATTGGGGTTGAGGGTTCATATGACTGTATCTTTGCAGGGAACTGACTGTTTTCAGAAAAGTTTTGATGGCATTTTCTTTTCCTCTTACCTCTGTACCATCGGTTAAACGCCACAGTCTACCAGAGTATTGTTGTTGACCATGTTCATCTGTAACGGACATAGGCTAGTAAGAGCTGTGTGTGTAAACCTCACTCCCCTGATCTCAAGAGGTGCACTAGCAACTGACCCTAGGGCTGCGGTCTTTAGCATCCTTGTTAGCGCACTCGCCTCCCATGCCGGAGACGGTGGTTCGAGTCCCGCTCGGAGCGGATTGAGTAGGACGGTTACAATTGGTGCCGTGGGTGAGTATAACGGAGGTGCCGCGGTGGGCAAGTGATGTAACCGGTAGCCGTGGCTTGGGAGTGGCCTCGTAGGGCAGCGAAGCAAGTGCATTCTGGGAGTTGTTGTCTGGCTTTTCTCAGTCTAGAAGGCACCAACTTCTAAAATAATTCAATACATAAATGACCCAATTTAAATACACATTCATCTTCCCAGCGGTGAAGTACCCCTTTAAACATGACAATGTGCTCACTATACACGAATGGCCTCCACAGTCTAATAAGAGCACCTTTGGGATGTGGTGGAACGGGAGATTCACATCATGGATGTGTGATCTGCTTTAAAACGGTAAAAGGTTTTAATCTTTTTTTATTAAAAAAGCATGCCTGTTTCATCGTGAAGTGTTTGATTTTGTCCGTGTGCATGTGTGTGTCTGTTATTACAGGGCCAATTTGTATGGAATTCTGTGGTTAATGAAACCTGCTTGGGCCATTCCCTAACACACACACCATCTGCTGCTCTGTGTGAGTGTGTGCGTGTGTGTGATGGGGGTCATGAAAAGGGGGTGTAATTTCGGGGGGATTCTGGGCTAAAGTCAACAGGGTGAGATTACAGCAAATTCAGCTCGATAAACGTCTGCAGGCGATGTGTGTGTGTGAGCGCTGTAAGGGTGTGCGCATTTCTCCAAATTAAATTCCAAACGTGTGACAAAAAGAACACACAGATTCACACCCAAATAAAAAGCTATACAGTCTCACAAACGCACAAGACAGAGATTGAATTATGACAGCATACAGTCCAGTCTAAATGTTTCTAGGGCGTTTCCAGATGGGGGTCTGATTTGAGCAAGGATTTGGAAAGGAGCATTTTTTCTCTGATATCTCTCAGCACTGCGTTTGTGCCTTGAGCGTGGTACTTAATCTAAAGTTGTTCCAAGGGTCTTTCTCAATGGCACCCTTCCTCTATTACAAGAGCTTTCCAAACACAGCTGAAAGCACTCAAACCTATTAACCTGAGGTTAGAGCAAACCCAGAGCTCCAAATTCATTTCTGTAGAGCAGGAACGTTAGTTTGATGGAGCGTGCTCTACAGGTATGCACTGAGCTACACCCAAAAACACATTTCTGTAAATGCCATACATCTTGTAGTTCTTGTTGTGAAAGGCACAGTGCATTTTGCAAAAATTAGAACTCTACATATGTTTTGGATTATGATGTCTAAATTTTAATATTATATCTTAATATCGCAATCAAGCAATATGAAAACTCTAAACAGAATTTTCAACAGTGTTTGACCGTGCACATGTTTTGAGTGATTGGCAGGGCATTGCAATTAGATTGCTAGTCTCTTCTCAACAACACTTTAAACCCGAATATGTTGGCAAAAAAACTCAAAAAAATTAAGGCAATCGGTTACACTAAGAAAGTAAAATTAAATTAAAAAAGTAAGCAGAACTTTCATAAATCATACATTTTAATTGGTCTGAACTTGAAATATTTGGGTAAGCTAATTCATACATTTAAATTAAAATGATCAAGTTAAATATTTTTAGTAGTGGAAACTTGGCTAGCTTTAACTAGCTAATTCAATAAATGCTATCTTGCTAATTGGTAACACAATGTTTTGATAACATTAGCATAGCATTGCACTTAGAGTACAGCAATATAGAACATTTAACATACTGTATATCTGTTCTCAAACTAAGCTCATGCTCCACTCGTCACCATGATGGTAACCCTAAAAAACCCCCAACATAAACTCTTCTAAACTAATATAGCAAATAGGGATGCTCATATTGACCGTTTAACAGGCCGCGTCGACACGTGCAACCACACATGCCTACATAGACATATTTCGCAAAATGAAGCAATGGAAAAGAAGCAGGCCTACTGTGTGGAGCCATTTCAACAGAAAAATATGCTACGCGGTATTAAAATACAGCAGTAGTACAAGCTACTGACTGGTGGAAAGCAAATGAAAGGCGCTTCCCGAGGCTGGCCACTCTAGCAAGGCATTATCTCTGTATTCCCAGGGCATCAGTGCCATCTGAGAGGGTGTTTTCTGCCGCGGGTCTAACTGTCAACAGGCTGCGCTCCAGACTTACCCCACATCACGTAGACATGTTACTTAAAAAAAAAAAAAAAATCAGACAAGCTGTGAATTGAGGTAGGCCTGCTATTTTTATTTGACGAAAAAAACTATTCCGGTTCTTCAAAGCTTCAGACGGATTTCGTTTTGTCATCTTAATTTAATTATTTAAGTGAAAAATATTTAGTGTAGGCCTATTTATTTTATGCTTTTTATTGATATTATTTTATTCCGTTTTTCTCTGTTGTCAGAAAAACTGCAGGTGCGTGAAAATTTGATAGTGTGAATCCAGGTTCTGTTGTTGTTGAGCTGTTCTGTATGCTGCTGTTTGCACGGTAAAATAAACCTGTGAACATTTTTGTCTTTTTAACAGGTCACAGACACTTGTCAATTGTATTTTTATTTAATGCCAATTCAATATCTTATCAGTTAACGGTTAATATTCGGATAATGAGCGGCAGTTGTCGGTCAGGAAAATTAACCAAAATGAGCATCCCTAATAGCAAAACATTAGACACTACTAAATCTCCAACTTAACATTAATCTTGCACTAAAAACATTATATAATTTTAGCATTTAGTCTCCCTTTTGAGTGTCATGGCAAAGCATGCTGGGAAATAGAAATCCCAGCCCAGTTTCAGTTAAATTTAAGTTTGTCTAAATTAAAAAAAACAAGTTCATAAAACTCAAAACAATGAAACAATTGAGATTTCTTAAAATGTTTCAGTTTTGTGAACTCAAAAGAAAAAGAAAGTTCTAAATACTCATAAAAGTTCATTTAATTGCACTAATTTGTTTAATTTGAGATGGCTCTACTCAAACCAATGAATTATTTTGAGCGTTAGGGTTTACAGTGAAGCTGTACAATTTAAGATATGATTCATGTCCATATAGCACAAAAGGTGAAGGATAATTGCGCTGATTAATACTTAAAGAAATAGTTCACCCCAAAAATGAAAATGTTGTCATTATTTACTCACCCTCATGTTCCAAACCTGTATGAGTTTCTTTCTTCTGTGCAAAAAAGATGATATTTTAAAGAATGTTGACTTTCATAGTATTTTTTTCCTACAATGGAAGTCAATGGGTGCTGTCAACTGTTTGATTACCAGCATTTAAAAGATCTTTTTTTGTGTTCAACAGGAGAAAGAAACTCTTACAGGTTTGGAACAACTTGAAGGTAAGTAATGACAAATTTAAATTTTTTGGGTGAACTATCCCTTTAAGATTACTAGTTTGTTAAAATCACAAACCTAAAGTATGAGCAACAGTAATAGTGATGTTCGTCTTAGTGAACGCCACTAATAAAAAAGACCAAAACCACAGAACAACACCTTTCACAGAACATCACCTGTGCGCTTTAACACACATATGTTTTATCAACTAAGAATAACAGCTCATTACAAATTCCATCCCTGGTTTTATGTGAGCATAAATATCAGAACATTTGGCTCACAGGTGTTTCTAATTGATTAGGCGTTTCCTGTTGCGTAGATTGTTCACACATGAAAGAGTCGTGAAGTTTCACGGCTCTGTTCAAATCTTTTGTTTTTGCCAGTGAGAGAAAATCAAGTGATTTGGGATTCTAAAAGAATTAGGAAAATTGGCAAAAGTCATAACCCAAGAGTTGGGTGTAGTCAAAACAGCAATTTGGCAGTGAAGCTACTTTGAAACTGTAGCTGGTCAAACTACAAGCTACTCATAATTAAGATTACAAACAAGCTACTAGAAAAAAAGAAAGAGAAAATGGCTAACTACTCTGAAATTATTTAAACAACCAATATTTTTTAAATGTATAACTTTTTTTAAACAGAACATTCAATGAATCTGATTAATTTTAATTGAATCGGTTTATTCAGATGATTGTCTGAACAAAAAAGTGTTTTACAAAATTGATTAAAGGTGCAGTGTGTAGTATTTATGAGGATCTATTGACAGAAATGCAATATAATATACATATGTTTTCAGTGGTGTATAAAGATCTTACATAATGAACCATTATGTTTATTACCTTAGAATCAGCCATTTCTATCTCCATACACTGCGGGTCCCCTTACAGTGAAGTCGCCATTTTGCGCCGTCATGTTTCTACAGTAGCCCTAAAGGGACAAACTGCTCTACAGAGCGCTAGTCTTTCTCTGCTCTCTCCGACGACGACATTTTTGTCTTGTGTCAGCCACCGTAGCTTCTCTATGTGCTCCGAAAGGGAGGGGTGAGTGGTGGGGGATGCAATTCACAACCTCACCACTAGATGCCGCTAAAATTCACACACTGCACCTTTAAAGGGATAGTTCACCCAAAATGTTTTTTTTTTTTCATCATTTACTCACCTTCATGTTGTTCCAAACCTGTATGAGTTTCTTTCTTCTGTTGAACACAAAAGACATTTTAAAGAATGTTAGTAACCAGACAGTTGACGACATCCATTGACTTCCATAGTAGGAAAAAAAATACTATGGAAGTCAATGGGTGCCGTCAACATTCTTTAAAATATCGTCTTTTGTGCTCAACAGAAGAAAGAAACTCACACAGGTTTGGGTGAACTATCCCTTTAAATAAAACGTGTGAATGAACAGATTCACTAAAATCTTCTAATCACTATATATGTGAGAAAGAGGACAGTTTAATTAAGATACCAGGTTTCAATATTCAAATAAACAATTGTCAATAAAATGAGCAACAATCTCCAGACCAGAACTCTGTACGAAACCTGCCAGATTAGTTGGCTAGCCCTTCAGAAACACAACAGGATGGTGATTCAAAACAACCAAAAAACAGGAAAATGTTAGATTAGTCCTTTCAGCGGACTGTTTTTAACTTCTATTCGACTGAACAGGCATTTCACTCGCTGAAGAGTGACTCACTCCGAAACTCCCAGAAACAGGCAACAGCTGGAAGTTTCTTCTCTGAAGGTTTGGCACAGGACGAGAGCCCAGGACCAGCGACGTTGATGAGTTACAGACACGCCGCCGTTATTTCATGCCGGAGATCTCTGACTAAATGCTACATTTTATAAGCTTTATATTTGTTTTGAAATGTCACGATACTTAAAATGCTCACATAAAATGGAGCAATAGGGTGCTGAGAATGCTTTTATTTATTAATTTACTTAATTGGTTACATGTGTTTAGACGAGCCAAACATAAAAGGTGGCATTTAGTATTTTTTGGTTTACAGGCATCTTTCAGACTGTTTAGATGCTGCTGGAATGGACAGGAAATATAGAAATCCAGTCCAAATTTCTAGATGGCTTTGGTTTTACAAGAGCACAAACAATTTTTTTAACAAGTACTTCGACAAATGTGTCCTTTGAATCGTAGCACGCAAAGAAACAAAATGACAAGCTAGTTCAATGGTTGGCAGACTAACAAATAAACAGGAAGATAAACACATCTCTACAAGGTTTCTCTACAGCATCACAGCTTTATATTATTAACGCTCTGTGTGGCGTTTTTTTCCCTCGGAAGCAGCATGTTTTGGTTTGTGACGTATAGGAAACCTAAGGCAGTAAAAGTGGGCTTGTGTGTGTTTTTAATGAGGATTTAGTTAGTACTCGTACTTCCAGTGTCCTGTGCAGGTGGCCGTGACTAGCATACATATACACACATACACTACGACTGTGTCCCAAATCGCATACGCTTCTGAGTAGATACTTATTTTGAATAACTAACTACTTTGCAACCGCTAAAAAGTACGTTCTATATAGTATGTATATGCAGTATGAATGTAATTCAGACATACTACATTCGCCATGTTGCGTTGCTTCACTATCGTTCACAAATCCTCTCCCGTGGCCTCATGGGACAGTAAAGTGTCCATCGTATGCACGTGACGTCCCCGTTGACCGGAGTGACTGCGGTTACACCCACTGAGTGGCAAAAATACTGAGAGACAGCATTGGTTTTGAGCGTGAATGCAGCGAAAAACACACAAAACCAAGCCCGGCGCCAGAGAGGGGGTCGGGGGAGGCTTGTCTACAGACCCCATGGACATCCCTGTGCCCCCCTCCGGACCGAGAGAGACGGCCTTGATAATAGCGTGTGAAATCACTGCCGCCTGCTGCTTCTGCTACTGATTGGTTTTAGAGGGAAAAGCTGCCCATAACAGCTGTCTAGGATCTGTTTTCTTCATAATAATAGCATATTATTACCAAAAAGAGTTGGCAAACGTTCAAGTGAGTATCTGTCTTTGCGCTCGACTTCCAACTTGTTTTCGCTTCGGTGAGTAATGTAGCCAATCACAGACATGTTTGTTGATTTCTTGAACGCAATGGCCAATCACAGGTGTTTATGTTAGAATCCACTCACCGCTCGAGTCTATGTCCAGTGCTGAGTTCTGCACATGCGCTAATCCTCTCTAAGTGGGGATATTATGTAAATATGAGATTCACTGTGTCGTCAGCTTTACTGATTAATATAACAGAACTGTGTGAGATCACATTCATTGAATGAGTGACAGCTTTCAGTGATTATAAAGGGAGCACTCTTTGCGCGCTGTCTAGGCGATATAAAAAAAAACAATTATACATGCGGGATTCACTCTCGAAGTTGTGATGACTGACAGTGATAAATATTTATGTATCGAAATCAGTCGCATATAAATGTCAGGAAAACACGATTCCTGGCTGCATGTCAATATCCATGGATCACTGGATCTTTGCTAAGTTGTAAGGAACAAAATATTGACATTTTGCCCTATTAAATCCATTCATGCAGCAGCTCTTCTGCCACTCATTCCTGGCTGAGGGGGCGTGTTCCAGCGGGAAAGTGACGTGAATGCATACCTTCTATATGGCGAATAAGCCCCGCCTTCTAAATAAAAGCTCCAATCGTTGATTAGAAGCTCCGGTTGCTATAGAAACAGGCTGAGTCACGCGCTTAGGACTGCGCATGCGCATTAGCTTTGTCCAGGCAAACGATTTGATTCGGGTGTTTAGAAACAAAAATCTATTGAGATTTTACAGATTTCATTGGTGATTTCAAATATGAAATTTAATTGTAAGCTTGGTGAACAGTTTTGGAGAATTTGATGTTTCCCCATTCAAAGAGATAGGAGCTGCACGTGCATGCCCGAGATGCGCTTCAAATATGGCTGCCGAGTGAAATGACTAATGATTAAGGGACTTTGAAGATACTGAGCCGGGTCAAGCGGAACGTGACAAAAGAATGAACGCAGACCCTCACACTCGGGAGCTGAACTAATCGTTTCTGTTTCCTGAACAGACTGCATAGACCATAGGGATGTGACGGCACAGAACAACAGAACGAACACATAGGCGGAGGGTGAACCAGGCTAGATGCGATTCCTTCTTAAAAACACAATTAAACAGCATGTCATGAAATAGTTACGGGTCGCCTATCAACAATCTACACATCTCAGCATAAACACTCTTGTTATTAAAGTGGTTATTTTCACAAGCCATTCATTTTAAACAAACAAGTTTACTTGTTTCCATTCATTTTCAAGGTCTAACAAATATGTGTAAAGCATTTCCTTCCCCATTAATGGTAAATTAATATCGTGATAAATATCGATATCGTATGATATGGAAAAAAATATTGTGATAATATTTTTGGCCATATCGCCCAGCCCTCTAGGGAACTACTATAGTTTAACTTAATTTAACTGTCAGACCCTCCATTTGTGGTCCGCCACTCATTAGCCTGTTATAACTCTGCTAATCTCTTTGTCCTTGTTCTCTCAGCTGAATGGGGGGATGATTTTAACGAGATCACACTGAACGACTGCCAGGTCGGGCACAAAATCAGCGGGAGTCCTTGGCGTGTGTTGAGGCGAGAAAACGAGGGAGTCGAGCGTGTACTGGGGGTCATTTGGAGACGGGGCCACCAAACCAGAGCAGATGGCATGAGAAGAGGCAGAGCGAGAGGTGAGAGGAAAAAGCAGAGAGCTCTAAATTAAATTCCGGGTTTCATTACACGAAAGAAAACGAAACTGTCGGCAAACTCTCATCTGGACGTGACAGAGACGTGTAGAGGAGCACAGGGAAAGATAGAGTGGACAGGAAGAATTAGACGAGGCAGAGAGATTTATGGGAGACATTAGCGATACTAATGGAGTGTCAGGACTGCCCGACTGGAGCATTTGGACACGATATATCTTTCCTGACAAAAAGATTAATACATTTACACTATTCAGCTAATTTTTCGTTCAGCAATAATACTGCTGTCTGATAAGATAAGATAAATATCTGCAGCTGCTACTGATCTTTAACATATGGATATATGTACATCTATAGATAGTAGCTAGAATCCCTATGAAAACTACTGTGTTATGGTACAGTCATGGTATCGGATAATATTACCATGGTACAAAAAGAGTACCATATTAATATACCATAGGATGTATAATGTACTCTAAAGTACTTCAAAGAGACCATGTGCAAAAAATCATGGTATTAGCATGAAAAGACAAGCTTAACCTTTGTAAAATGCCTCAGGAAATTAATACAATTATAAAATATTAAATGATATAGGCTATATAGTTTTATAAACTAGGCTATATAGTTTTAGACCAAATGTTAGTTTGTAGTACTACTTAACCACCCTGGTGGAAAAAAAAGCATACTTTATTGTATTTCAAATATATACTTAAAAAGTATATTAGCATCATATTTTCACAATACAACTTTTAACACACTTTAAAATAATTGTATTTTAGTATGTTTTCTAAAAAATATATTTTAGAAAAAAATACTTTAAAATGAAAGTTCTGTGTACTTTTTTAAAGTGTACTTATTTGAACATTACTTTAAAATATATTTTTAGTATATTTTAAACTATGCTCAAAATTGTCATGCACTGAAAGTATATTTTAAAAATACATTATTTAATATCCTGAAGTTGTAGTATATTTAAAGTTCAATTTGAGTATAATTTTTAAGTTTATTTATTCATGCTTTGAATTCACTTAATTACTTTATTGTATATTACTTTCAGAAAGTGCATTAAAAGCCAATTTTTAAATATATGCAGTGTACAAATCCTACTGTAGTTGTGATTTAAGTGTAAATGTGTTTAATAAGTTTACACTGGCAGAGAAGAATCGTGTTACAATCGTACACACAAATCTATATTAAACCAACAGCACAGAGCACACTTAAAATACAACGCAAGAAAATATGAGTTGAGTCTTATCGGAATTCAAATGTCTCTTCAACTTGGTCTGTGACCAATCAGATTTTGTTGCTCACTGCCTGCAGCCAATCAGAGGCAGAGCTGCTGACAGTACTCATCTGTCTGACTCTGTGAGAAGCCATGTGAAGTTTAAATAAAAACCGTTGGGCTTGTTAATGAACTATGTCTCTTCATTAGTTACGTTGTTACATTTAATTTATTTTAATGGCCTTAAAAACAACAAATGCATTCAACATTGGGAAAATAAGTCAGTAAGTAATTCATTAAAATGTAGTTGGTAGCACATTTAAAATACTGTATTGTGTGACATTATGTAATTCAAAGTATATTGTACAAAGTATAGCTAAGCAATAACAAATTATATTGCTATAGACTACAAAGTGTATATTTTTTAGTATTTGGAATAAGCCAAAGCTAAATAAATAAATAAACCTGAAAAAAATTATATATTCATAGTATATTGCTTGTGTGTTCTGAATACACTGGTAATTAATTTGTAATGTACTTATAACACAAATAAAGTATACTTATAATACAAATAAAGTACATTTTAATATCATTAATCAAGCATGTAATTAGTCCCTATACTTAAAGTTGTTCCAATTTAGTACATAAAAGTACACTAAATACACTTAAACATATGCTTTTACGCAACTTAATTACAACTAAAATATACTTAGTACAAAATTAGTTGTTCCAAAACAGCACACTTCAAGTTAACTAATCATTAACACACTTGAAGTATACTGATAATTAGTCTGGCTGCAAGTATACTTAGCATACTTTTTTTTCACTAGGGCAGTTTTGGGTGTAATGCATTACTATGTAATTAGTTACTGTAATTTAAAGCCACAATATGTAATTTTTCACCGCTAGAGGTCACTTATTCAAAACTAAGGTGTATCTTGACGACGCCTGGATTTCGCAGAGCTTTTATTCTGCCGCAGTCGCCACTTCCGCTTCTTGCGCTCATGCGTATGTGGGGTAACGCAGCGCTGTTTTATCATGTTACACACATGTTGAAAGTGATGTTATAATGCTACTCTGTGCGTTCGCTCGGCGGCTACTATGAGACACTTGTTCACACTGCAGTGAGCTAGATTGATATTAGGCATGGTAAAGCTTTAAACAATAAGACTAACTGTGTTTTTGCTGTATAACAATAATTAGTTTTCTGTGGATGAATGTCTCCAAACAGTTGCTCTCCTGTCTAATAAAACACATCATATATTAAAGCATCTTTGGTGTTTCCATGGTTTCTACAAAATAAAACCGGAAATCGAGGGTAACGCGGGTATGATGTCATTGATAGGTGTGTCCTGGTTAAAATCGCTTATTTCTCTGGATTTAAACATTCTTGGAAACATTTGGGATAATGTAAGTACACAAGTCAACAAAATATATAACATTGCTCTAGTGGTTTTTGGGTATTTTAATCCAAAAATCATACATATTGTGCCTTTAATTACTTTTCCCTTGAAAAAGTAAAGTAAGGAATTACTCTGGCTTTAATATATCGGCCAAATTTTCGTATCGCCAATAACGCTAACATCAAAAATGAACATATATCAGCCGATACCAATAAGGTGCCCGAGATATTGTGCATCCCTAATTTTATTAGTTATTACTGATGTAATTGCATTAAATACTGTATATAGACTATAGAACAATTCTATATAAAGCAATAGTATCAAAATTTAATGTTAAATGTATGTTTTTAATGTAACCTCATATAAACAGTTCAAGAATAATTGATGCATTGTTTTTTTAAATATTTTTTCACATCTATCCTTGTTCAACTGGTCGAGGTTGATATTTGTCTGGCTATCACCAGACCAAGCTCAATTTAACTTACCTAACGCTTAACTATATTTAACATAAATTAATGACTTTTTTCATAAACGGCTTAAATCATCTGGAAACAGAAAGTGTTTGTGTTGCTTTAAAAAACCCTATATTGCAAAAGTCTGTGTTGATAAATCGATGCATTTGAAACATTTTCTGCAGGGTTTAGCATATTACGCCATATTATGCTCGGGCAGCCGGTGTGAATTCAGTGTTAATAAGGCCGCTAAAAGAAATAAACTTTGCATTGGTTTGTGGTGTGAAACAGGCCTAGTGCTCTCACACGGCTGTCAGCAGCGTTCTGCTCTGAGTGTCGACTGTTCACACAGTCCTAAGAGAAGAGGTTTATGTAAAGATTAACATACTGCAAGACAGACATACACAAACACAAATCTCTGTCCTGCACTCGTGTGTCAGCCTGTATGTGTTCTATGGAATGCATCCAGAATTAATACAGATACACCCGAAGTGATCCAAACTCAATAAATCAAGTTCAGACGTGAGATGCGATGAGAATTCACGTTTTTGGCAAGTGATCGTTTCATAACACCACACTGTAGCTCTGTTCCAAACGTTGTGAGCGGCTTTAGATACCTCATTTTGAACAAATTTAATGCAAATATCAAGTGCTGCACAGAAAAGCCAGTCCCAGAGTACACAGTGACAAACACCAGTGGAAAAAGTCCATTCAATATGGCGGAAACATTGAAGAAATCCTGAGTATAAGCATTCAACAGCTCCAGTCCTCTAATTGGTTGGCCAAGTGATAGTTGCTGATTTTTAGCATAACATTT
The DNA here is from genome assembly GCA_039654625.1 of Rhinogobio ventralis. Taxonomy (NCBI): domain Eukaryota; kingdom Metazoa; phylum Chordata; class Actinopteri; order Cypriniformes; family Gobionidae; genus Rhinogobio; species Rhinogobio ventralis. The sequence goes on from CM077214.1 coordinate 30,479,382, forward strand.
CATTCAATACTAAAATGCAGCAAAACTAGCCGTGTTGACTACTACCTACATAGGGATCCTAAAATCATGTTCACACTTAGGAAGATATGTCAAGTCATTGATATAGCGTTTTATATGATACAGATTGTGTCATTTTCAGCTCAATTTAGTCAATAATATTTCTGAATATAAAGTATTTTTTAAACTACACAACAAACTCTTCTGAAATCAGTTGTGATTTCAATGGAGTTTGACAGTAGCATTTTGCTAAAATGCATATGAAGACCGTTACATATCATTCTATGACATTCACACCAACTTTCTGTTTATTATAAGCGCATCTGCTGCTCGAGCTTTTTAAAGCTGAGTGGATCCTGATTGGCTGTCAATGTTTTTATCATTCTTTAGCTGGATCATTCATTTTCTGAATTGTTCCTCTATGTCGTTATCGTTATAGCTGTGGTGTGTACATATGAGAATATGTTTATAGTTATCGTTATTAGTGGTTGTTTAAAAGACACTTAAAGGCCCACTGAAGTGCCTTGAAACGCGCAGCATTATTCAATGTGTTGATGTAATTTGCACTGAAACAGGAAGACAGGGTGGGGCATATTGAACAGCTCCTCCCCTTTTTAAAAATAGCCAATAGCGTTTAATTTAAATCACAGCACGGCCAGAGCCGTTGAACTCGGTAAAGCTGCAGTTTCTTCCTAAACTCCTCCCTATGGCTTTTAAATATAGCATTCTGTGCAGAATTCGATTGAATCTGATACGTTTTGTGTTCTGCGCTGACTTGATCACATGATCCTCTCTGTGCTCTCGTGTCTCTGGACCGGAGCTGCGGCGGTTCACTGACACTAACGTGAAACCAGACTTCATTCGCCCGCACCAATGGAAAGCATATTTACACTGTCTGATCGTTCCTTATCCCCTATATAGTGCACTCTCTGATCGTTCCTTATCCCCTATATAGTGCACTCTCTGATCGTCCCCTATCCCCTATATAGTGCACTATGTGCCATTCAACATGTAGAAAACAGTAAACGTGTGAACAAGTGAGCGATTTCAGCTGCAGCTTCAGCGTCTGTTTATAATGTAGGGGGCGGGGCTTCAGATTCTAGAGAGCATTTGATTGGACAGAAAATCTGACGAGAAGCTTAAGTGCAGTGATGTCATCAAAATCATTGCTCCTTATTGGTGGAAGTGAGAGACTACACTGCAAAAAATGCTCTTCTTATTTAGTATTTTTTTCTTGTTTCCAGGCCAAATATCTAAAAATTCTTAAATCAAGATGATTTTACTAGATAAGCAAAATGACATAAGATATTTTTTCTTGTTTTCTGGGGAAAAAAATCTAAATGAAGTGAGATTTTGCTTAAAACAAGTAAAATTATCTGCCAATGGGATGAGAAAAATAATCTTATTTCTGTTTGGGATAGAAACAAGAAACACGATTTCACACCATTGGCAGATAATTTTGCTTGTTTTAAGCAAAAACTCACTTAATTTTGATTTAAGAATTTTTAGATATTTAGACTGGAAACAAGACAAAATTACTAAGCAAGAAGAGCATTTTTTGCAGTGTACGTTTTGAATGCTTATATCTTCTAAATACAAATTTTGTCTTTGTCATTTAATGAGGACTTAAATATTCAGAAATATTATTAACTAAATTGAGCTGAATAATGACACAATCTGTATCATATAAAACGCTATATCAATGACTTATCTTCCTAGGTGTGAACGTTCCTTTAGCATGCCTTTGTAGGCAGTAGTCCAACAGCTAATGAGGATTGAACAACATTTTAAGAAGGATACATTGCATAACTTACGTAAACACTCGTTGGCTTCTTTGGCAGTGGCGCGCTGCCAGGGCCGGTCGTAGTGAAACGGTTTGCAGCGGTCACACTCCGGACCCTCTGTGTTGTGTTTGCATTCACACACCAGCTTTCCGTCCTTCTCTCGCACACACCTGGAGGCGTGGCCGTTACATTTACACCTCCCGCCCACTTGGAAGTCGCCAACCGCATAATAATACGTAGCGGGTGGCCCGAGCGGGTCTTCGCTCTCGCGTCCCGACATGGGCAGCGCTCTAGTGTGCTGCGGGCGACTGAAGACCACTCGAATGTCTGTGACCGTAACCCAGTCCTGTAGAACAGGGCTTGAGTCGAAGTCCTTCCCTGATGGGCGTCCGTCCAGTGTGCTGAACGCGATAAGGCCGCCGGAAAGCGGGTAGAGATCGGTGTGTCCGTCCGTGCATAATGCTTCCTGCTCGTTCTGCTTGGTGATCGCAGCTTTGTTGGGACGGTTGTACATGCGACGGCATTGCGAGGAGTAGAATTGGTAGGGGGTCCAAGTGCGGCCGTAGTCCATGCTCTTATAGATGGCCAGGGATTCGGGACGCGGGGAGCAGAACTGCAGGCTGACATACGTGATTTCAAACTTCTTCCCGAGCGACAGTGTGAGCGTCACGTTGAGCGGCGATCCCTGCAGGTTCTCTGACTGCCAGCAGGTGAGGTTGTGGGCGGAGTTTAGGTCAGTGAGGTAGGTGGGAGGGTGGGCGTGGCGAGGGTCCGATGCATCGCAGACTTGGCACGCGCGCACGGCGGGGCGGTCGTCACGTTCCACTAAACTGCATGAGCGAGACGCCGGCCGCCCGCAGATGCTCGACACGCTGACCTCCTGACCGAATGCTGCATTGATGAACTCTGGGATACATCGGCGGGCGGCACCCGTCTCGTCATAGCAGGGGTCCGTCGGTGTCACTTGAGGCCCGGCGAATGGGTTGGGACTGTGGCTAGAGGCTTGAAACACAGTAAGCAGAGAAAGCAAGTTCCGAAAACTCCACATGATGTCACGGGAGAGAATGATGAATGTGGGATGGGGAGAAACGTATCCAGATGGATGGGTAGAGAGGGGGAAGTCAAATAAACAAATATGGTTGTAGAGTCTCCTCAGTCTGGCGTACGTGTGATATCTCAGAACGACAACCCAGCCAGAAAACGTCCAGTAGATAGACGACTTTCCCGGAATCAACCCTCGGCAGTGTGCGTCTGGGAATGGAACGAGAACACAATGTTAATCAATCAAATTAAACCCAGTAAATCAACTATATTCATGCACCATAAGATTTACTCAAGTACTCAATAATGAAAAAATAATGGTATTACAATAATACCACAGCACAATTGATGTGCATAAAAGAAAATTACAAAAAAATAAAACAGCAAAAAAAAAGTCTATTAATATAAAGCAATCTCCACAAATAGGGTATTTAAAAAATAAAAAATAAAAAAAAATTCAGCAAATGGTCAGTAGAAAGAGGAGCTTAACCTTTATAAACTATTTCAACTTAAAGAAATGGTATATATGAGCACATAGAAGACTTAAAATAATAAATAAATAAATAAATAAATAGATATAAAAAATAAAAATAAAACCCATTTTAAAATAAATAAATAAAATGCATGTAAAAATAAATAAATATAAATAAACCCATTTAAAAATAAATAAATATAAAATGCATGTAAATATAAATAAATATAAATAAAACACATTTAAAAATAAATAAATAAAATGCATGTAAAAATAAATAAATAAATAAATAAAATGCATGTAAAAATAAATAAATATAAATAAACCCATTTAAAAATAAATCAATAAAAAATGCATGTAAAAATAAATAAATATAAATAAAACCCATTTAAAAAATAAATAAATAAAATGCATGTAAATATAAATAAATATAAATAAAGCACATTTTTAAAAAAATAAATAAAATGCATGTAAAAAT
>CM077214.1:30488153-30565653 GCA_039654625.1 Rhinogobio ventralis
TAAAATACCTTCTTGTATCCCAGTGTAACGAGTCAAATATAAAAATAACATCTGTCTTTATAATCTTTCGTCAAATGATAATAACGTGACTGCATATACAGGCTAATGGATAATGTTAACTAATGTCCGAATAAATATTTAGCCTTTTTTATATAGCAAACTCACATTCAGGTACAGGGATATTGTTGTTAACTAAAATTAAAATAGAGTTGAAATAAAATACATTTTCTTACTGAATATCCTCTTTCATTTAGAAATACATCACATTATGGGAGTAAAATGAGTTGTGAATGCAGTTTCATGTTGATTGTAATGGGAGAGAGAGAGAAATTGGTCTGGACAAACTAATCCAGAGCGTCTCAACAGAGAATAATCACGTGCGTTTCGCTCGCTCTTCATCAGACTCCCTTCTTCAATATGAAGAACTTCATATGTAACAACATATGACAGAGAGTCATGTTTGCTGTCAACGTAAATTACTCAGTGTATCAGTGTTGATTTAACGTACACATGTGCTGATAACTATGGACCTGCTCTGTTAGGCTGTATGAAGTCTCGGGTCTGTCCTTCAGTGTAAGTCTAGGATTTATTTTTCACCTGCTTTATGGTTCAGTCGGTGAAAATGGTGAATCTGATCACCGAGAAGCAAAACTGATGCAAGTCATAATACAGCAAAATGACGAGTTAAATGTGCGAGTGGAAAGAAATCCGCCTGGTAGAAGAATGCAGCCACTGCGACCAGACCCTTCCCTCTCACACACGGACCAAACCCAGCAGAACCACACACACACTCGCAGAAACACACACACACTCGCAGAAACACACATGACCACCATGGTCACGCATTGATTGCTGATTTGAAAATAATTTAAAGATAATTTGAGAATCTGTGCAGTAATACATCATGTGTTGCATCACAGTTCTGCAATTTTACTTTGGGGACAGAACTGCTGCCAGAGGTTCACTAAAGCTAATCTAGCAAAACCTTTCTTTAGAGATGTCGAAACACAATACAAATATTTAAAAAAAACGACAGAAGTCTACGGCATGTCCTCATTTAGATGCATATGCAAACTTGCGTGTGGTTTAGGGTGGTGTTTTAATGCATGGGTTTTGTGTAAAATAACATGCAAATTTTCACAATCTCACACATAAGTACACACACACACACACACACACACACACACACATCACATCTTTTTCCAGTTGACAACAAAAAATTCACCGCTAGGCATCACCACCAGCTTTGAACTCAGGAGGGAAACCACAAATAATTTTATGAAGTGTTCAAATACTGACAAACACATTTTGTGCACCACTCTTGCTCGCACACACACACTCGCACAAAGTCATAAGGTGCCAAGGCTACAACAGATTGAATCATTTAACGCCGCTCTCTGACTGGACACACTCCGTTTGAGTGTGTGTGTGTGTGTGTTTTTAGGCACACCCCAAAAGTTACAGCGCAGGAGTTGCACGGCATAGAATAACTTCAAGCACACACACTCCCACAATTACACTTTTACGGCTGTCACCTGCTATTTTATGACCCCTGACCTCTTGACATGCTTAAAATCACATGCATAAACAGACAGACAAAAGCAGCAGCAATGCACACTCTTAAAGGGGTCATATCACACATTGTTCATGCATACAATAATATATAACATATACATTTTTTATCCTAAGATCCACTTTAGTGTTAGTAACGTTTTTTGGTAACACTTTATTTTAGTGTCCTTGTTACATGTTACGTGTACTTATGCAAAATGACATGCATCTAACCCTCAACCAAACCCTAATCCTATAGTAAGTACATGTTGTTAATTAATATTACTCAGTACTTAAATATATAATAACACTGTAACAATGACAATTAATTATTTTTGCACCAAAAATAGTGGTTTTCCACATTTTACTCTTTACATTATGCAATATGGATGGTCATGTATTCAGATGCATTCGTCTGTCTGAGATTAGAACGTTGTGGAAGTTTGCAACACTTCAATAAATGTTTCCAAAAGTTCTAAATAGTACATCAAGCTCTTCGATTCATGATACGACGCCTTTAAAGGTAAGTCCAGTAAAGCAGTTAAAGTTAGTGGCTTTTTTTTGTTGGCGACAAAAGAGAAAAGGGTGTCATGTGCGTGCACACACACACACACACACACACACGCGCACACACACACACACACACACACACACAGATGAAGCTTCCTGTGCTGGAAGAGGAGGAGAGTGAAATATAGGCCATGTTGACTTTAGCTGCTAAGGTGGACCGAGCCAAGGCTGTGTCAGATCCAAACCTTTCACTGAAGTTGAAAAACGCTGCTCTAATGTTGCCCAGCGCTGAAAATACAGCCCAATTACGTCTTAAAATGCAGGAGAACGGGAACATAATGCTAAAAAGTGACGCAAAATCACACATCATATGCATTCAGTGCATAAACACAGAAGAGTGTGCTAATTAAAGAAATAGCTCGGCCAAAAATAGAAATTTTGTATTTACTCACGCTCATGTTGTGGGAATTTCTTCCTTCTGTGGGATACAAAAGGAGACGTTTAGGAGAATGTCCAAGCTGCTCTTTCCATACAATGAAAGCATGGTGACCAGGAGTAGTCGAACTTTAAAACGGACAAAAATCAATATAACAAAGTCTATTCGACCTGTGCGCTATATACCAAGTCTCCTGAATTAGAGAAGAAAAAAAAAACATTTTATTATCCGTCACATGACATGTGAGAACTGATGGTGTTCAGCATTACTGACATATAAGATTTAAGAGCTATGACAGTGGGGAAGCTTTTCAATGAACAAATGACTTAAATTTGAGTCTGTTCCTCTCAGAAACCTTGGGATATAATGCATAAATTGCATGGAGATTTGACAGCCTGTCTGCTTTCATTGTAGGGAAAAAGAGGAGCATGAACATTGTGCTAAATATCTCCTTTTGTGTTCCACAGAAGAAAGAAACTCCTACAGCTTTGATACAACATGAGGATGAGTAAAAAGATGATTTTTTTTGTGGTGGCAGAGACATCTGGGATGTAGTAACTAGGTCAATAATCAGTCTGACACACGGTTTGCTACACCTTTGACTTTGTTAAACACAGAGTTTTGACAGCTCTTGAAACGTCAGATTTTTTTTCCCCTTTTCTTGAGGGCCAGCGCTGGGCAGGATCAGTAAACTGAGCTGGCGTAAATGTTTTTCCCAAAGTTTAACTCTACAGTTCATCTGTGACCTCGGGGAAACCAGAGAGGGGCTTCACTGCAATAAAATCACAGGAATCCACACAAACACACACACAAACGTGTGTGTGCCACGTCCATCAGGGGAAGCAGAAATCTTGACGGTGTCACGCATACCTAAGAAGACTCGTGAAGAGTTGCTTTGCTTGGCATCGCTCGTGGACCGGGAAGGAAACCCAGTTTGGAGCGCTCTGTTAAATCACGATTTAAAAAAAGAGGAGAAATTACACTCGCTCACCTGTCAGAGAATGTGAGCAGTGCACAGTGCTAATATCATAAATATTACTCAGAATTATAGAAATACAAACTAAATGAATACTGGCTGATTAAATATCATTCACTCACAATAGCAGTCACTTAGTAAAATCTTAATAAATTCATACAGAACATTGTAAAACGCTTTTAGATTTTTAATATTAATATTACACCAACAAAGTTTTACTGTAACAATAACTAGTGTATAGAGTTTGTATGGGGAACAATGGCAACCAATGTGAAATTATTTCCATGCATTCAAATAATTTTGTAATTAGATGAGCTGGTTGTGATTTGCAAAGCTCTCTCTCTCCTGACTTAACACATCACATGCTTAACTATACATGATACCACATATCTCCAATTATGAATGCAAAGTGCATGATGCAGATACTCCCAACACTTGGACTGTTTGATAACTCACCTGAATCCCGTCTGAACCTCTAAACCTCATTCAGCCGCGGGAGTGTGTGTGGAGAATAAATCCAGATCGATTGTGATTTAGTCCCGTTGTGTGTTGGTGAATGTAACTCACAGATACAGCAGCGGTCAGTTCCGTTCATGAGACAGACACACACTGACACACGCACGCGCGCGCACTGAGAGAGAGAGAGAGAGAGAGAGAGAAAGAGGGGAGGGGTGACGGAGAGCGAGCCAAGGTGAGAAACTCGACTGAGCCCCCCTCACACACACACACACACACACACACAATTCCAGACACAAACTGCATTAGAGAGGGAGGCTCTGTTTCAAAACCGAGTACGCCGCCTACCTAGACGGCATTTTCATAGGCGTTTTGGCGTATAGTGCAACATCTTTGCGCTTCAAATGAGCGCACAGGATTTTGTGGATTCACGCGCGCCAATGATGCCACAAAAATGCTGTCTCGAGCAGCAACTCACTTGGTTTACAGACGCGTTCAATGGGTTTGCATCTGGCACACTCGCGCATTTTTTTGCTTCACATGTATTTTTTTTAGCAAACGCTTGGTAGGCGAGGATAACCGTACAAGCGCTACAATATTAGCACTAGTTAAGATTAGTATTTTAGGCACAGTATTTGCACACCAGATGCGCCTGTGGACTCCGTTACGCGCGCGACAGGCACCTATGATGCTGTCTAGGTAGGGAACTTGTTTTGGAGACGCCGTGTGTGGTCGGGGGTCCAGACCAGCAGTGTGCGAATTATACTTCGACTTTTAAGGGTGGGATTTCGTCTTTATAGAGAATCTGTCTAAATGTTACACGTTCAAAGCGCAGTCTGTGAGGTTCGTCTCGCGCGTAACATTCATGCTTTAAGCAAAATAGTTTTTTATATTAGGTCATATGAAAACCTATAGATATTTGATACAGCTGTACCTCCTCAGAGTTACTAAGTGAAAATACCCCCTCTGACAAAAATGACATTTCTGTCATTTACTCACTTCTCAAGTTGTTCCAAACCTGTATGAGTTTATTTCATCTGTTGAACACAAAAGAAGATTATGGGTAACCAAAAAAGTCAATGGGCCCCTTTTTTCAATACTATGGAAGCCAGTGGGGGCCAGAAACATGTTTGGTTACCCACATTCTTCAAAATATCTTATTTTGTGTTCAGCAGAAGAAAGAAACACATACAGGTTTGGACTTGAGGGTGAGTAGGGTAAATTACAGAATTTTCATTTATTGGGTGAACCATCCCTTTAACACTAAAACCTTGAGAAACTTAGCCCTATAACTACTAATAACTTTTACTAAGACCGCTCGACCTTTTGCTTTGAGTTCTGAAGGGGGTGGGAGCGGGTGAGGAGGTCAGACCCAAATAATTCGCACCCTCTGGCAGAGTCAGGCGCCTTTGCGCATGCGTGTTTTTGCTCTGCTGATGTTCCGGCGCACTAATGTTTATTTATTTCCAGATACTATCTCATGGAGTCATTCAAGAGCCTTTGATTCCCGTAAATCATCGGAAACAATCGGCGTGTGTGTGAGATGAACAATCCAGATGGAGCGCATAATGAGAACACGAGACAAACTCAAGGCAGATGCAGTGTGTGTGTGTTTGTCCCAAACAGATCAATTATTATAATACGTCCGAGTAGGAAACCGTGATGCATCACAGAATTCCAGAACTAAAACACTTGGATGAACTGCACTAATCCGGTTTGAACATCTTCCAACATCAAGTGATCCGGATCCTTTAACGAGGACAGTATTGAACCCAAATAGGTGATAATCATATCTATAAATAAAAGAGATACTGTGCTTTTATTGTGTTTCATCATGCACAACACAAAATTATCTAAAAAAAATATATATATACTCTTAAAGCAACATACTCTTTAGGTTACAAAACGGCCATTTAACATTATACAGAGCATCTCCAAGGAAACATTCATCACCAGAACATCCTAAACTGATCAGGACAGTGTTCTGAAAAATACTAGCCCGGGAATTTTCCAAAACAGTGATTCCACCACCTCAAAGCACAGAAAAGAACACCATTAAAAAGATGTGGAACAACTGTGATTCTGCCCAGAATCTGGGCAGGAGGAAATGCTGTGAATGACACCAATGCTTGTGGGAACTCCTTCATTACAGAGATTACAGAGACGAACACAACTGTGCACGAGGCAATCGTTTAAATACTATAAAATATTTCAGCCGCATCAACTGATGAAAATACCGTCATTATTTACTCGCCCTCGTGACGTTCCAAACCTATATGTTCTTCTTCTGTGGAAGATGGATTTTTACACTGCATTTTTGCACACTGAAAGTAAACAAAAGATTCATTTATTGCATAAATTGTCGTGCTGTCAAATCGATTAATCACGATTAATCGCATCCAAAATAAAAGTTTGTGTTTACATAATATATGTGTGTACTGTGTATAATTGTTATGTATATAAAAGTACACACACATGCATGTATATATTTAAGAAATATTTGCATATATATATATATATATTTATATAACATTTTCTTAAATATATACATGAAAGTGCGATTGGGATTTGGATGTGATTAATCGTGATTAATCGATTTGACAGCACTAATAAATTGTCATTATTTTCATCATATATTAATATTTTCACATATATTCAAATAAGAAGCATGAAGATCAGGTTAGATGATCAGTGAAGCCAAAAGTCATTGGTTTTGTAGGTCTAATTGTGATGCATTTCAATGATGATGAATGATTATAATAATAATGATTAATGTAATGGAAAAGAGCAGCTTTGAGATTCTGTCTAACATCTTTTGTGCTTGATGGAAGAAAGAAAATCATATACGACATGAGTTTTGAATTATTCCTTAAATCTGGTTTGCAAAAAAGCAGCAAAAAGTGATTTTATCTCATTTGTAACTACTTTATGGAACAGAAACAGCACATCACTCAGACGACACAGGGAAGCGTCACGCTTTTGTTGACATTTCTCTGCGGCACAGACTGGAAAACTCTTGAAGAAAAAATGATTGGAACTGGGGGGAAAAAAAGGGAAGAATCCTGGAGGAAAACGTGCCGAGCACTGGGAGCTGGAGGATGATTCGCCTTTCAACACAACCGTAAACCAAAACACACCGCCAAAACCACACTGAAGTGTTAAAGTCCTGGAGAGGCCTAGACAAAAACTCAATCCAACTAAGCAGACTTATAATCAATTACTTTGTTTTATATTGTCTTCTTGTTGATGAGTGGGGAAACTCTCACATGCTTTCATGCTGTAACACAATATATACTTGAGACGTTTCTACATGGCAAACAGATTTCTCCTTCTGGTTTTAGAGTGACCGGTACTACCGGTGCGGATCGGGATCACAGACTCAAAAGATTTAGGATCACGCAAAATCCAAGTATTTTTCATAATGTGCCGAAAAATTAAGTAATTTCTCAATGAATAGCGTCCATGTGTGTGTGTGTTGACGTGTGTGGGAGTTTCTCAGGCCTGTGTAAGCTTCTCAACATTCCTGTGGTATTTATGGCACCGTTCAGTGGTGTTTTACTCTGATGAGTGTCACATGTGTGAGAGGTCAAGAAATAAAAGAGACAGAAGCAGCCGTCTCCTCTGCCCCCACACATTCACCACAAGCACTTCACACAGGCATACAAACCTTTCAGAATGATCTGTTTGTGCCATCTACAGAAACCACACTCACACTCACACACTCAGTGTGTGTGTGTGTGTGTGTGAGACAGAGAGAGAGAGAGAGAGAGAGAGAGAGAACAGTGTGGAACCTCTGTAGAAGAAATATGTGAGTCAATTGCGCCCCCTGCTGCCTGTTTAGTATTCTTACACTTCCAGATTGAGTCATTCATGAGTATGCTAACCTTTCATTATCATGTGGGAGGGGAAACAGCAATTTTGCTGTAGTAAAACTGTTAACACCACAGCAGTAAGATATTTATCTAAATGACAGAGGAGTTTGTTGTCACAAGAGGGGTATTTAAGGCCCTGACTCAGTCCAATCGGACAAATGTTTGTTTTCTTTAGCAGTGGCTCGTATGATGGTTTCAAACACCTACAGTCATAAATTATTCTGTTCTTCAAACTAAATTTTCAGAATATACATAACTTTATAATTTGTATAATTTATATAATTTGTTTCGTAACAAGTGAACAAACTAAAACCACTCTGATACACAAGGACAACAGTCACTAATGAAGGCAGATTTGAACTAAAACCTTCAAATATGTTCACAGAAAATGTAAATTAATTAATTAATTACAATACAATTTATTGTACATCTGATTGATAGTTTGTTTTCTATTTATTTTTAGAATTATCATATATACTGTTTATAAACTGCTGAAATATTACAATAGCATATACTTATTTTGTTTACATGTAACATGTTTAATGCATGTTGAGTCTAGTGGGGCATGTTGTCACAATGTAATATACACACACACACACACACATATACACTCACCTAAAGGATTATTAGGAACACCATACTAATACTGTGTTTGACCCCCTTTCGCCTTCAGAACTGCCTTAATTCTACGTGGCATTGATTCAACAAGGTGCTGAAAGCATTCTTTAGAAATGTTGGCCCATATTGATAGGATAGCATCTTGCAGTTGATGGAGATTTGTGGGATGCACATCCAGGGCATGAAGCTCCCGTTCCACCACATCCCAAAGATGCTCTATTGGGTTGAGATCTGGTGACTGTGGGGGCCATTTTAGTACAGTGAACTCATGTTCAAGAAACCAATTTGAAATGATTCGAGCTTTGTGACATGGTGCATTATCCTGCTGGAAGTAGCCATCAGAGGATGGGTACATGGTGGTCATAAAGGGATGGACATGGTCAGAAACAATGCTCAGGTAGGCCGTGGCATTTAAACGATGCCCAATTGGCACTAAGGGGCCTAAAGTGTGCCAAGAAAACATCCCCCACACCATTACACCACCACCACCAGCCTGCACAGTGGTAACAAGGCATGATGGATCCATGTTCTCATTCTGTTTACGCCAAATTCTGACTCTACCATCTGAATGTCTCAACAGAAATCGAGACTCATCAGACCAGGCAACATTTTTCCAGTCTTCAACTGTCCAATTTTGGTGAGCTTGTGCAAATTGTAGCCTCTTTTTCCTATTTGTAGTGGAGATGAGTGGTACCCGGTGGGGTCTTCTGCTGTTGTAGCCCATCCGCCTCAAGGTTGTGCGTGTTGTGGCTTCACAAATGCTTTGCTGCATACCTCGGTTGTAACGAGTGGTTATTTCAGTCAAAGTTGCTCTTCTATCAGCTTGAATCAGTCGGCCCATTCTCCTCTGACCTCTAGCATCAAGGCATTTTCACCCACAGGACTGCCGCATACTGGATGTTTTTCCCTTTTCACACCATTCTTTGTAAACTCTAGAAATGGTTGTGCGTGAAAATCCCAGTAACTGAGCAGATTGTGAAATACTCAGACCGGCCCGTCTGGCACCAACAACCATGCCACGCTCAAAATTGCTTAAATCACCTTTCTTTCCCATTCTGACATTCAGTTTGGAGTTCAGGAGATTGTCTTGACCAGGACCACACCCCTAAATGCATTGAAGCAACTGCCATGTGATTGGTTGATTAGATAATTGCATTAATGAGAAATTGAACAGGTGTTCCTAGTAATCCTTTAGGTGAGTGTATATATATACACATATACCCTAACCCTATACATATAATATAGAAATATACAAGTGGAAACGGAGTATGAAAGTAAAACTAGCGACATAAATAAATATATTAATCTGTAATGTACATACTGTGCAATGTTAGAAGCAGATCAAATTCTGAGCTGTCAAACCTGCTTCACGTCCACAGGCAAATGTAAATGATCACCAACATGAACTTCTCACACTACTGATAATGATTCACTTCAACACTGACGAGTTGCTGTCTCACCTTATCACTCCAAAATAGTGCCAGGAATGAATGAGATGAATGGCTGTCATATCATAACGACACCCGTGCATCTATAAGCCATATATCTACAAGATATGGAGAACAACAAACCAGGAAAGATTACACTCATGCAAAATCACAATTAAGCTCTACCTGTTCAACTCCACACATTGTGTGTGTCAATGTGATGCACAGAGAGTGTTGAAATGATTTATGCTTGGGTTCATATGTAGCCCTTAATATAGAACTGAATATTAATGAGCCTGATATAGTCAAGTTGTAGCTTACATTTTCAAAACGTGATTCTGTTACATATGAATCGTATCATTTAACATCCACATACAGTGATAGCTTCTTGTGTTTATTGTATAGCGTGGCAATATAGGTTAGCCAGTAGGGGGCAGTGCAGCCTGTCAAATGTTCTCTTCATAAAGCAGAATATGATCTATGCGTGCATAAAAACTAACTACCAGTTAAAATTATCATAGCTCCATACATTGCAAGAAAATACATGCTGATTATGCAGATAGAAAAATGTGTCTTACCAATGACCCATGAAGGAAATAGACGGCCACTATGACAACCAATAAACTTGATGAATTGAGAGCAAATGAAACATTTCAACCGTTCAAGGTACGATTGAGACACACACGTGGCCAGAGTCGACACGAGCTAAATTATGAATTATGCTCAACTGCTGCCTACAGAAACTAATGCTTCTGCTCGTCATGGAGAGCACAGGACCCTGCAAAACACCATCAAAGAGCTCAGGGAACATGCACTTAATAGGGAACACTTGACTTTTTTAACAATAGATGCACAAATCCCATTTTTAAAATTATTAGTCCACATTTTGGACCCTATTTATGGAAAGTGACAGATACATGAGCATTTATATACACGTAATAGATTTAGAATATACAGTGATTCTTTTTTGGAGAAAAGCTCAATAAATAGGCCAATTTTCACTCATTTCTATTTGAAGACATTTAAAAAATGCTGGGTTGTTTTAACCCAAATTTGGGTCAAATATAAAAAAAACAAACGTTGGGTCAAAAATGTAATTAAAAAAATGAACCCAACGGCTGGGTTTGTCCATATTTGACCCAAATTTGGGTTAAACCAATCATCATTGATCAAAAATACAGTAAAAAATGTGAAATGTTATTTCAGTTTAAAATAGCTGCTTTCTTTGTGAATATATTTTAAAATGTAATTTATCAAAGCTGAATTTTCATCATCATTACTCCAGTCTTCAGTGTCACATGATCCTTCAGAAATCATTCTAATATGAGGATTTGATGCTCAAGAAAAAAATTATCCATTTTTATCAACTTCACTGTCACTTTTGATGCATCTTTGCTGAATAAAAGTATTTAAAATCTTACTTACCCAAACTTTTGAATGGTAGTGTAAGCTTTGTTTTTAATTTTTGGAGTTTGCATCCTCTTTCACAGGTACTGTACCTGTGCACACAAAAACTCTTCAGACTACCACAAAAAGTTCGCTGGATAGTCTAAAATCTCTCTTTGGACATCAGATAGGCCTTACGTTTCAGGATCAAGACATGCCCGTCTGCTCCTCAGCAAAACAATCCAAAAGTGCATCATGTTTATGTTCCGGTGAAATCACAGCGGCACTGCAGAAAGCAAGAGTCGGCACAATCATTCCTGGAGTCTCGCGTCGTCTTGACGGTCAGATCTCATTATGACACATACACAACTCTATAGAGTAGATCTGCCTGTACGGCATCAATTTACTCTACTCTTTTTTTACTCTGACCTGTAATTTCCAACACACAGGCTGATTGAGTAATGCTTTGTCAATATTGTAATCGTCTACATGGGAATAAAGCTTTGATTGCACCTGTAGCAGAAACACCTGACGTCCAGAGACACTGAAGGCATTTGGACACTTAAAAATGCTATTGAAAAAGATCAAATATCATCTGCTTGTCTGAAATACTGCAGGACGTTTTCTCTTCACTACGGTCTCATTTCTTCATCATTCATCACAAGAAAATACTAGGTACACTCTATTTTGATGGTCCACTTTAGACTTTGCAACTACATGTCAACTAGCAGTCACTAGAGTATTAGTAGACTGTCTGTTTAATTTCTGCTAACACTTTATTTTGATGCTCCCAATAAGTAACTTTGCACAAGTAACAAGTACATGTCAGCTTATTCTAACCCGAAACACCCTAACAGTCTACTAATACTCTAATGAGAGTTAGTTGACATGTAGTTACAAAGTGACTTATAACATCTAAAGTGACTTTGAAATAAGGTGTAACCAAATACTAGTCAAGTCACCTTTATTTCTATATCACTTATTGTTTCAAAGCAGCTTTACAGTGATTACAGGAAAATAACGATTCAGTGATGCAAACAACTGTAATCAGATCAGTGTTGATTCAGTTCAATGAGTTATTGAAAGACTATTTCAGTCTCAAAATTTCATGTTTAATTCAGTGTTACTTGCGTTTCTTTGTAATTATTCATTGGAATTTACTAGCGTTTTTTTGAGTAATAAGTGTTTCAGTTTGTTTCAGATATTTATTCAGTGTTGTTGAAGTCATCATCTGGTGTTTAGTGGCTGTATGAAGTCTGTTCTCCTCAAGTTCACACAGGTGACCCAACAGAGGAACCACAGGTGTGGGGAATCACATGACATACATATTACACTAAGGAGACTTCATCGTCAACACTACGGCTGCGTCCGAAATCACATACTCTCTTATTTTAAATAATAATTACTTCACGCCCACTAAAAGAGTGCATTCTATAAACCCTAATGCTCAAAATAATTCATTGGTTTGAGTAGAGGCAACTCAAATTAAACAAATTAGTTCAATCAAATTCACTTTTATAAGTATTTAGAACTTCCTTTCAATTTTGAGTTCACAAAACTGACACATTTTAAGTAATCTGAATTGTTTCATTGTTTTGAGTTTTATGAACTTTGTTTTCTATTTCCCAGCATGCTTTGCCATGACACTCAAAGGGTGTTATATTAAGTGTTATTTGGTGCAAGATTAATGTTTAAATTGAGATTACATGATAATTTTAAAGTTAAACGTATGAATTAGCTTACTCAAATATTTCAAGAGCAATTAAAATGTATATATATATAAAATAAAAATCTGCAAGTTCTGCTTGCTTCAACTTTTTTTGAGTTTTGGCAATTTATTCGGGTTTACAATGTATAGTATGAGTGTGTGTGTATGAATGTAATCTGGACGTACTACATTCTCCACGTTGTCTTTATCATGTGACCTACCAGCGTCAGTTGTGTCACTTCACTGCCGTTCACAAATCCTCTCTGTGGCCTCATGGGATAGTAAAGTGTCCATCGTATGCACACTTCAGAATCTTGCCGGAAGCAGTAGGTCATCCAGTTGCCTACTCAAGCGTACTGTGAATTCAGACACTTATTTTGTCACATACTGATTTTCGTCTACTATGTAGTAAGGAAGTATGTGATTTCATATGCAGCCTATTTATCATTTTAGCATTCCTTTTTGCTTGCTAATTGTTTGTGCATCTTTAATTCCAATAATTGACACTTGCTCTGATATTTTGTATCTAATGCACTGCAATATGAGGCACTCAAGGTATAAAAACAGTGCAAAAATTGTGACTCTAGAGGTAAAACAGCTTGACACTGTGACAGCTTTATACCTCAACCCCTAAAAGGTGCATATTTGTAACTTAGAGTAGTAATATGTACCCCTATGGTACTACTATAAACATTTTAGGGGTCAATGAGTTATAATTTGTGCACATCTTTTCAGAGAAGTGTGATTTTGATTACTTTTGAGGCCACTGCATAAAAATATTGAACACTCACTGTGAGGTCATGGAAAACTAAATGTTGTCAATAATGCATGTTTGCTCTGACCAGCAAAATATGACATTTTGAGATCTTATTTAACCCAAGCTGACATTTGAAGTTCCCAAGTCTTACCGTTGTACCATCTTTCCTGGATGGATGAGGAAATAAATGTGCATGTGCAACATTCTCAGCTCTGCGTCACAAAGCGGTTTTATTAGAGCAGATTATGAAGAATAATATCAATTGAACTCACAAGCAACTATTAAAAAGAAGCAGATTTTGGGGATTCGGAACTCAAAAACATGCATATACTTTGACTCACACAGACTGTAGTAACCGCGCGCGCGCGCACACACACACACACACACATCATGAGTTAAGGCAACTGTTGGTGGTCCCCAAAGCACAGTATGAATGTCACCCACAAGACTAATGAAAGCGTCTCCCACACACACACTCCACCAAAACATCTAACAAATCAAATCAAACGCGTTCTCCTGTCTGTAACCACCGTAGCTCTATTTAGAGACACGCAGATGATCGATTATTAAACTTCGGTTCTCAGCTGTAACTCATCCAGATACGCGGGTTGTTTTGCTTTTGTTTTCCGAGCGCAGTCTCCATACACACTGCAAATTGGAGCATTTACTTCATTTGGTATCTCATTGGCCTCTGCCAAGGACAGAAAACATTGTGTTTAACTTTGGTCTCAAAGAACTCCCTGATTCACTCCAGCTTGGGTCATATTTTTAATGATGAATACACCCCCCCTCACAGAAGGCTGAAGTGCTCCGCCAGTCTGACGGCTGTGTGTTTTGAGGGCTAGTTTGTCGGGGATTGGCTTTCACACACACAGGCTGAAAGGGTTACTGTTCAATCTATTCTGCGCTCGCCAGAGTGCGCGGCCGAGTGGCGCCGGCGCGTCACACACACACACACACACACACACACAGCCTCCTCCAAAAAGCTCTAGACATCATCAAGAAACAGAGCTGACAACTGCCCCCACCCCGCGCCAAAACACAGCACCAGCAGTGTATCTGTCACAATAAGCTCAGCAATAACACGCACACACATGCACTTTCCCTCGCTTGCGATCCGCGCCGAACGTTGAAATGACAGGCGCGCGCGTCTCTGGAACACGGAGAGCCGCCGTGTCGCGTTTTTACGAGTCTCGCATCTCTTGAAGTCGCAGACAGCGTGTTTGCTGACTAATTAACAGTCTGGTACCGTCAGCATCAGTTCACAGTCATTGTAGAGGGTTGCAGTGTTTCTCACGCCGAGACTTTTGGACAAGAATCGGGCTCAGATTTCTGTCTCTCAGACCCCCCCCCCACCTCCTCCTCCTCCTCCTCCTCCCTCCCCCCTTTCCCTTTCCAGAAGCAGTACGCCAGGAGCTGCTGGCTCTCCCTGCTCTATTTCACCAATGACAGTGTTTGAAATGGCTGCATCATATTTTAGCGCTGTGTTAACATCAGCGCGCTTTTACGCACAGCGCAGAACAGGCGTTTCCACGCGGCCCTGTAGATTATTTCACAGCGTTATTAGAGCAGGCAGAAGGGCATCATTTAATATTTTAATATCTTATATTTCTCAGATCTTCACACTCAGTCCAAGTTTAACAGATTTTATTGCTAAAACCATGGCATTTACACTGACATGTTCATTATTATTATTAATATTCTCTTAAATTCATTTTTAGAAGTTTTCAAGTAGAATTTCTGGTATATTCTATTCTCTTCTCTTTATCTATATATACTCACAACAGTTAAAACAATAAATAAAACGTACACATTTGTTTTTTTGCTTACTAAAATACTATATGATTTTCAAAAGAAAGAAAAGGCCGAGTTCACGTGTATAATTTTCAGCCCAGCCTTTTTTTTTTTTAAATCATCATTATTAATATTAATATTTGTACAAAACTTCTAGGCATCAACGTAGTGTTCTTCAGTCTCTATAAATAGAGTTCAATGAGGAAAGTGAAGTTCTCTCGTGCGTCTTCGCAATCGCAATAATTTCATAAAAATAACCACGAGCTGCTCCTCGTGAGGATATATGGTCCTGATCCTTTAATAAAAATAGCTGCATTCTTCTTCGTCTTCTTCCTTTGACTTAAATATGTACATATATGTCATATATTTTGAATTAGAAAGCTATATATATATATATATATATTTAAAAAAATAGATTCGCTATGTGGCGCCACACATCCCTGTCCGTGGGTAAACAGTGCAATCATTCATAATCGATAACCCCTTCGCGGGCGCGCGCGCTGCTCAGCAGGAGCACTTGCACTCGGAGATGATCGGGTACTGCACCGGTATCCACGTGCAGTACTTCTGCCGCAGGAAGCCCTGGCAGTACCACCGCAGGAAGGTCTTGGTCACCGACTTGACGGGCTTGCAGGACATGCCCTCGGGGAAGGAGCACGAGCGCTCGCTGAAGCAGTTCCCCTCCTTGATGTAGCGCGGCCAGAAGCGCGCGCCCAGGTCCTTCCAAGTGTACAACACCGGGCAGTGCGTGTACATCCACAGCCACTGCAGGAACTTCCGCCGCGCCTTCTTGCCCACCTTGACGCGCCTGCCGTACGGCGTCTCCGTCATGTCCAGCTTCTTGAGCTCGGGGGGCATGGGCAGGCGCGGCAGGTCCGGCGGCGCGCTGGCGTTCAGCTGCGCGGGCAGGTGGATAGACATGAAGTTGGGGTCGAAGTGGCTGCCCAGCTTCTTGCGCAGCGTCCTCTCCGAGAGGTCCTGCTCACGCGGGTCGTACTCCGGGTCGGGCTCCTCGATGAGGTCCGGCACGGGCAGATGCTCGCTGGGCGAGGGCCTCAGGCGCAGGTAGTGCTGGGCCGCGGTGCCGTGCGCGCACAGGAGCAGCAGTAGCAGCGGCAGCGCGCGGGTGATGCTGCCCATGACTCGTTTTCTGTCTGTCTACGGAGTGAAGTTGGCCCTCACTGCGCCCTCGTGCATAAATAGTCCGAGCGACAGCACGAGCGAGATCTTTTAATAGACGGCCGCGTGGCCCGGAATGACATGGGACATGGGCTGTTTTTTTCTTCTCAAGGATACTCGCTCAGGTGAGGCGTGCCAAGTGCGAAAGCTTCAAAAGCGTATCCTCATCGGACTTTCCTCTAGCGAAGCTGTTGGCGGGTCACCATGGCAACGGGATAGGATGGGATGGGACCGTTTCTGCAGCCTGCTCGGGTTTTGTTGCCGGGTGCCACCCAAACTGGCGTTTGAAATGTCAGCGCGCCCGCGGAATGGAGCGCGTCTTAGCCAATGTTATTTTTACGCTCTCTCTCTCTCGCTCTCTGAGCGCATAGGCTCCAGTCCGTCCCGCCGAACCGGCGCTGCTCAACCGGTACGAGAGCCGCTCAATCTCTCCACAGAGCGGACAGATCCTGCAGAACTCCGCGCGTAATCGGAACCACAACCCGCGTCTAGAACATGTTCGGTATAAGTCCCGAATAAAATCAGACTCTTGACAGTTCAGAGCAGTCCTCTACATGCCAAGCGTTCCCGCGAATCTCTGCTGCATGTTCTTCAGACGCGACTGCGGAACCTTCATATCCCCGATGTTTCAGAAATCCGTCCGAAAACTCGCCTGGTCCTGATCTGGGACAGAGGAGAATGAGCGCGTCTGGAGGAGAACTCCTCTCTTTCCCAAGTTAAATATCCCCACCCCTCCCCTCCCCCCGTCAACTCCAAGAGCGCGCGTGCGTGTGTGTGTGTGTGAGCGCGCGCGCGCGCGCGGGGCCAGCTCACCAAGAACCCTCAGTCTGACTGACAGCAGAACACACACACATACAATAGGACCCCCCTCCCAAACTCCACACACACACACACACACACACACACACACACACACCACAACAGCTCTAGATTTATCACAGCCTGCTACAGAACAGCAACCAGAAAACACACATTTGGGATTTTCCATATCTTGCACATTCCGTGACACTTAACCCACCTATTATGATCGTCTTGCACAAATAATGTTCAAGTGGAAAGCTTATAATTCATTCATACCACATTCAAATTACACTCTGTGCAGGATGCATCAGTCATCTGAGACTTCTGCACATATTGGCATGATGCATATTGTGTATTTTAAAGAATAATTATTTAATGCTTTTCTTTCCCCCAATAAAGCAATTTTTTAGTAGTCTGACATGGCTAGCTGTGCCACACACACAGGCGACATCCCTTTTCCCAAGGAAAAAGAAAAACAAAGTGAAGTGCTTAGGAATCCAATAATTGGTCCATTAAAGCGCCTCTGGTTTGTGTGGAGGTTTGTGGATTCGGCTTCGACCTTTGCTCTCGCCACTGGCAGGAACCAACGCGTATGAACTCTCGGGGTCACCAAATAAACGGCCACAATTAAGTGTTTAAACAGGCCACATAGAGAGCCGTGTCACCTCTCACGGTGCCTGATGTCCATGACATGGAATAATTCAGCCCCGCCATCACTATCATCCAGAAGCCAAGCGGCTCACATGTAGCATTTTAAAAACTTTGAAATTCCCCAATTGAATTGTGCACCAAATATGCATGTGTAAAACTTTACAATAACTAGCCATTAACAATAGGCTACAACAAATGTCAAAATATTTGAATGCAGATTAATTTATACGTCAATTTGAGCATTATTTCAAAATTTATTTAATAATGCTCCAAAGATGTCATAATATTTGTTAATATTATTAATGAGTATTCAAATATTAAAATGTTATTTTAAGCGTCTCTCTCTGTTCTCAAGCTGTCTGTGGTGGATTGCAGAGGCTGGAGGGATATCCCTCTGTGAGCTGTGGGCTTCATGACATGAGGAGTGTGAGGCATGTAAAGCAGGGCCCCAGCAGTCTGTGGATCGGTGGCAGACTGTCTGGCTGCGGTTCTGTGGTTCTGCGGTTCAGCTGCCGGTGTCGCGCCGCATTTTGGCCGCTAGAGGGCGCTAACGAGAGCAGCTCACTGACATCGCACAGGAACTTTCACTAACAGCTAAAAATGTCTTGGAATCATAGTTCAAATATTATCATATTCAAATTTGAATGCAATAAATAACGATCTGATAATGAATGTTATTATAAAGTGTTATAAAAAATTATGTAAACCCAATCAATCTTGCAAACTAATTGATTGAGGGTATATGAGGGAATATAGACCCTGAAATACTGCAAATATAGATGGATGGATGGACGGATGGATAGACAGATGGATGGATGGATGGATGGATAGGTAGATGGATGGATGGATAGACGGATGGTTGAATGGATGATGGATGGATAGATGATGGATAGATAGACGGATGGATGATAGATCAATAGATAGATGAATAGACTGATGGATAGATAGATGAATGGTTGGATGGATGGATAGATGGATAGATAGACAAATGGATGATGGATCGATAGATAGATAGATGGATAGACTGATGGATGGATAGATGGATGGATGGATGGATAGATAGACGGATGGATAGACTGATGGATGGATAGATAGATAGACGGATGGATGGATAGACTGATGGATGGATGGCTGGATGGATGGATAGATAAATGGATAGACTGATGGATGGATAGATGGATGGATAGATGGATGGATGGATAGATAGATAGACTGATGGATGGATGGCTGGATGGATGGATAGACAGATGGATGGATAGACGAATGGATGGACGGATGGATAGACAGATGGATGGATGGATGGATGGATGGATAGGTAGATGGATGGATGGATAGACGGATGGTTGAATGGATGATGGATGGATAGATGATGGATAGATAGACGGATGGATGATAGATCAATAGATAGATGAATAGACTGATGGATAGATAGATGAATGGTTGGATGGATGATGGATGGATAGATGGATAGATAGACGGATGGATGATGGATCGATAGATAGATAGATGGATAGACTGATGGATGGATAGATGGATGGATGGATGGATAGATAGACGGATGGATGATGGATGGATAGACTGATGGATGGATAGACTGATGGATGGATAGATGGATGGATGGATAGATAGATAGACTGATGGATGGATGGCTGGATGGATGGATAGACAGATGGATGGATAGACGAATGGATGGACGGATGGATAGACAGATGGATGGACGGATGATGGATGGATAGATAGATGGATGGCTGGATAGACGGACGGATGGATGGATAGATGGATGGATGGACAGATGGATGGACGGATAGATGGATGGGTAGATGGATGGATGGAAGATAGATGGATGGCTGGATAGACGGATGGATAGATGGATGGATGGACGTATAGATGGACAGATGGATGGATAGACAGATGGATGGACGGAAGGATGGATGGATAGACGGATGGATGACAGACAGATATAGATAGATAGACGGATGGATGGATAGACGAATGGATAGATGGACAGATGGATAGACGGATGGATGGATGGATGATGGATAAATAGATGGACAGCTGGATAGATAGATGGATGGATGGATGATGGATAAATAGATGGACGGCTGGATAGATAGATGGATGGATGGATGGATGGAAGGATGGATAATTGTTCTGAAGACATTTGAGCTGTTCAGAATATTTATTTTTGTGTAATTAATTTTGTCTCATTGTCTCAGAGTGACTGTTGTTTCATCAGATTAAAGCTCTCAGTTCTCACTCATCTCTCGGGCTCTGCTCTTGTTTTGCTCCGTGTCTCTCTGGCTCAACTGCGTCTCTAACTGAAAGCAGATGCTGGAAGCAGCACTGAGAATCTGGGCTCGTTTAGCGCTGCCTGTTTGAAGATTTCCTCTTTATTCTTTCTGAAGCTTTTCACTGTACGCCTTGTAAACAGCATTAAGTTGACGAATCTCTCTGGCGACAGCGATGGAGGCTGGTGCCGCGTGTTTATCGCAATGCTAGTGATGAAGTGCTTGATATAAACGGGTGTTTGTGCCAGGCCAGTGAAGGAATATTTGCACGTGTTGGTACCGCGGGATGATGTCATACCTTACGTTCAGCATATGGGCGCAACGGCGTTTGATTGACAGCCCAGACTGTGAGGGTTTTCAGTGACACAGCATGGGGACACTTCCCTCTAAACGTGTGTGTGTGTGTGTGTTTGTGTGTGAGACTGAGCACACAACTCCAACACAACACAGCTCTACGCTTCTATTCAGGCCTAACGTGTCGCACAGAAAGGGGTGGAGAAGACACAGGAAGAAAAGAAAAGTGGAAGAGGGGGTGGGCAGGAGGTCAATAATGATCTCTCGGCCTCATTTAATTGGGATGCGGTCAGTGTGTGTGTGACTTCACTGCATTCCAGCTTGATTACCCTCATTCATGTTGCCTAAAATTAAAATGAATGCGAGAAAATATCCTGCTGAGATGGAAAGCTGGGAAAAGGAAGAGACCCAGGGAGAGGGCATTCCCAACGCGAGGGGGGCGGGATGACATCACATTCCTGGAGCCAGAATCATAATCACCATTATTGCTGTAATTCAGTCCATCTCAGAGGGCAAACGTGGACGGGTGATGTGCGAGTAGATGCGTGCACCCAAATAATCTGATGGCTCAATCGGATTGAACAGACTTCATGTAAACACTTAAATCGATCGACATGAAATCACCCAATTAACATGATAAAAATAAGCATGTAAAAGCTTGAATACAACTGTCTCACATTTATTTAAACTTTCTGCCAGCACTTAACCACTCCACAACCCTAAATGCACTTACAAAACAAAAAA
The DNA here is from genome assembly GCA_039654625.1 of Rhinogobio ventralis. Taxonomy (NCBI): domain Eukaryota; kingdom Metazoa; phylum Chordata; class Actinopteri; order Cypriniformes; family Gobionidae; genus Rhinogobio; species Rhinogobio ventralis. The sequence goes on from CM077214.1 coordinate 30,509,602, forward strand.
TAAAAACATACTTCTAATCTAATCTTGCTTTCTAATATATTTGGCATACATAACGTTGGCTCTGTGATGAATTGCTTACGCTCCACTATTATAAGTCGCTTTAGGTAAAAACATGCTAAATGCATAAATGACAATCTTCTCATTCTGATTCAAAAATACCCTGTCCACGTGTAGTGCTATGATGTGCATGCTTACCAGAGCATTTTATTATAAGATCTCTGATATTTACATACGTTTTACTTCTTATAACTGTACATGGGTTTATTTTCATCTTACCAACTGGTTAGTGGAGGAGACTGAATATTTACTAAATATTTGCCCCTCTGACATATTTGTCAGCTTCCTTTTAGGCAAAATAACGATTATACTCACAGTAGCTTCTGTGAGATTATCGTGGTGGCTTTCTACAGTTTTGTTCGGAATATATAAATATGAAAATATGAAATAGATTGCAACGTTTAGGGTTCATGTAAACAGAACTTTCAGAATTTGAACTCTAACTGGATTCATTTGGATTGATGAGAATTGCCCTCGTGTCCTATTACTGACGGACGGACGGATGATGGATGGATGGATGGAAAGATAGATGATGGATGGACAGATAGATAGATGGATGGATGGATGGATAGATGGACAGATAGATAAATGGATGGATGGACAGATAGATAGATAGATAGATAGATAGATAGATAGATAGATAGATAGGTGGGGGTGTGTTTGGGTGGATGGACAGATAGAGGATGGATGGATGGATGGATGGAAAGATAGATGATGGATGGACAGATAGATGATGGATGGATGGACAGATAGGTGGATGGATGGACAATGGATGGACAGACAGATGGTGGATGGATGGATAGACAGATAGATGATGGATGGACAGATGGATGATGGATGGATGGAAAGATAGATGATGGATGGATGGATAGATAGATAGGTGGGGGTGTGTTTGGGTGGATGGATGGATGGATGGATGGATGGACAGATAGATGATGGATGGACAATGGATGGACAGACAGATGGTGGATGGATGGACAGATAGGTGGATGGATGGATGGACAGATAGATGATGGATGGACAATGGATGGACAGACAGATGGTGGATGGATGGACAGATAGGTGGATGGATGGATGGACAGATAGATGATGGATGGACAGATAGGTGGATGGATGGATGGACAGATAGATGATGGATGGACAATGGATGGTGGATGGATGGATAGACAGATAGATGATGGATGGACAGATAGATGATGGATGGATGGAAAGATAGATGATGGATGGATGGAAAGATAGATGATGGATGGACAGATAGATGATGGATGGATGGACAGATAGATGATGGATGGATGGAAAGATAGATAGTGGATGGATTGATAGATAGATGATGGATGGATGGAAAGATAGATAGTGGATGGATTGATAGATAGATGGATGGATAGACAGATAGACTATGGATGGATGGACAGATTACAACGTTTAGGGTTCATGTAAACAGAACTTTCAGAATTTGCTGGAGGAGACTTTACAGAGTGCTGGACTCTTGCATTGGCAATACAAGATCTGAACCAAAAATTGATGCACCTCTTGATGGACATAACATCTCAACATTTATTTCCATCAAGAGGTGCATCCATTCATGTGTGAAAATGATTCTTCATGCTCCCTCCCAACCATTCTTTCTCTCTCTATTGAAGACTTTTTATGACGCATATTTCTATGGCGCAATTGAACAGAAAACCACTTCCAAAGCCAACCCTGCTGAAAAATTATTCTCACTTTCACCATGTACAAACAAATGACTGAAAACTTGTCGTGTTGTGTCTGGTTAGGACACGCTGTCAGGAGAACCGAAACACACTTAGGAACTTAATCCCACCGAGTCCTTTAGATTCATCTGCTATCTGTCCCGCTGTCACACTCACGGCTGTGGATGTTAAACACTGAAAGGCTCTGTGAGGTGAAAGTATAACTCTGAGGAGTGTGTGTGACTGTGGTGAAGATGCCGATCGCGCTGAGCACATACTGTGAAATGCCTCAGTGCAGCGACAGCCTGCAGAACAGCACAGGACAGAGACGCTGTGTAGACACAGAAGATGTCCTGAATATTGACTCGCACTGGTGATCTAATCAAAAGACACATAAACGAGCAGCTGCGGACAAACACGGAGAAAACAAACATCCCTCATTTAGCACAGAGAGCGAGACAGCTGGACCGTCTCTGATAGACCTGCACTCTGATAGGCATTGCAATATTTCTATGATATATCATTTAGCAACATTATGATTATTGGAATTTTTAGCTTATTATTTGACAACTACAGCATCTTCCTGATTGACACAGACATTTGAAGGAAACTCTAGGGCAGTGCACATTTTGTATGTCTCCCTTATCAGACACACCCAATTTAGTTCTTGCAGTCTCTACTAACGAGCTGACGAGTTGAATCAGGTGTGATAAATGAGGGAGACACACAAACCGTGCAGGGCTGGGGTGCCTCAGGACAGGTTTGAAAACCACTGCCCTAGAGTCCTGAGGTTTGTCACCGCCACAGAACGCATGTTAATGCACTGATCCATCCGAGTACTGATCACTGAAATGACTTCCAACTCAGCCCTGAGTTTTACTAATAAAAGCGAAAATCCCAGTTACATTTACGACACGTAATGTAAATCAAGACCTGTGTAGAGTTCTGTCCAATATTAACTTCAATATCATGACTGCAATACGCCGGTAACTTTCACACGTATAAAGATACCGGAGAGCGTCAGCACGGAGTGCCAGCCCTCCACTCACTGAATGACATCAGTAACACATCAGACGTTCACCCGCCTTCCATCTAACAAGGACAATATGGATATATTTATAATACAGATAATAAACACTTTCAGAATAATTCACGTGAAATAAAAGCCTTACATTTATCCTTTTCAGATAGATAGATAGATACAAGGTTTAGGAGTGTGTTTATGGGAATTTTTTACCATTCTTCTAGAAGTGCATTTGTAAGGTCAGGCACTGATGTTGGACGAGAAGGCCTGGCTCGCAGTCTCCGCTCTAATTCATCCCAAAGGTGTTCTATCGGGTTGAGGTCAGGACTCTGTGCAGGCCAGTCAAGTTCCTCCACACCAAACTCGCTCATCCATGTCTTTATGGACCGACGCTTTGTGCACTGGAGCGCAGTCATGTTGGAACAGGAAGGGGCCACCCCCAAACTGTTCCCACAAAGTTGGGAGCATGAAATTGTCCAAAAAGTTCCTTTCACTGGAACTAAGGGGCCAAGCCCAACCCCTGAAAAACAACCCCACCCCATAATCCCCCCTTCACCAAACTTTACACTTGGCACAATGCAGTCAGGCAAGTCCCGTTCTCCTGGCAACCGCCAAACCCAGACTCGTCTTTGGATTGCCAGACAGAGAAGCGTGATTGGTCACTCCAGAGAACACGTCTCCACTGCTCTAGAGTCCAGTGGCGGCGTGCGTTACACCACAGCATCCCACGCTTTGCATTGCACTTGGTGATGTAAGGCTTGGATGAGCTGCTCGGCCATGGAAACCCATTCCATGAAGCTCTCTACGCACTGTTCTTGAGCTAATCTGAAGGCCACACAAAGTTTGGAGGTCTGTAGCTATTGGCTCTGCAGAAAGTTGGCGGCTTCTGCTCACTGTGCGCCTCAGCATGCGCTGACCCCGCTCTGTGATTTTACGTGGCCTACCGCTGAGTTGCTGTTGTTCCCAATTGCTTCCACTTTGTTATAATACCACTAACAGTTGAGCGTGGAATATTTAGGAGTGAGGAAATTTCACGAATGGACTTATTGCACAGGTGGCAACCTATCACGGTACCACGCTTGAGTTCACTGAGCTCCTGAGAGCGACCCATTCTTTCACAAATGTTTGTAGAAGCTTCTGCATGCCTAGTGCTTGATTTATACACCTGTGGCCATGGAAGTGATTGGAACACCTGAATTCAACGATTTGGAGGGGTGTCCCAATACTTTTGGCATTAAAGTGCGTGTGTGTGTGTGTGTGTAAATTAAAGCCTTTCTGGATATCTGTGTTACTATAGATATGTACACAAGCACAGTCTTCTTTTATCTCACTTTCGTTCATCACTCCATCCATCAATCCAATCATATTTCTAAACAATGGCACAGTGTGTGTGTGTCTTTGAAGTCGGGGTTGAAGCGTGCTTAATTTAACAGTATGTGGTGGTGGTTCTCTCTGCCGATTCACTGCTACTACTCAACGTAATGCCACACACACACACGCATCAAACGGTCAGACGGCCCCTCTGACATCACTCTGTACGCACATCCACTCCAGCTGTTGTGTTTCATCCAGGACACACCCACCGGCTTATGAATGATTATTAGTGTTATATTAACAGAAATAATGAACACACATACACACACACAGTCTGGCTCCAGTGGATTAGATGCTGCTGGCATTTGTTTTTAGCTTCTGCAGCGCGAGTGTGAATGAAAACACATGCAAACACACTCGACAGCCACCAGACTATACACACACCATGCACAAGACAACCTGACAGAAACAGTTGAGTAAAACCTCGTCGCTCTTTCACACCCTTCATAGAACAGAATCTCTACAATAAAACGACTGATCTGATTGGATGAGTCGCATTTAAAGTCTTTTTATAACAGTCGATACACATACCTGTGACTATACAAATATTAAATTCAGTATCAGTGTGCTGAGTTGCTTGGAGATCTACAGTTAACTTTGTGAAGTCTAAAAGATTTATTCTTTTTATCATTAATAAATTAAATATGAATGAATGAATGGCACACTTGATTTTTACATGAAGAGATGGCAAGTTGTTAGACCAAATATATGGAGTGAGACCTCCACATATTACAGTAAAAGTATAATATAAGATGAATTATTAAAAATATAAAATGTATTAATAATAATAAAATTACAGTATTAAAAGTATTAAAAGAAATGAATTACATTAATACAATACAGTATATATAATTCTTAAATAATGTAATATATGCATAATTTAAATATAAAATACAATGTGGTAACAGGTAAAGCATGACACCTAATCAATAGGAGTTTAATCATCTATAATTATGCATGTATTTTACGATTATTAACCAAAGGGGAGAGTTTGGGCCGGGACTATATGTTTTCCAACCAATGGATAATATAATATAATATAATATAATATAATATAATATAATATAATATAATATAATATAATATAATATAATATAATATAATATAATATAATATAATATAATATAATATAATTAATATGATATAACATAATTAATATAATATAACATAATATAATATAACATAACATAATATAATATAATATAACATAATATAATTAATATAACATACTTAATATAATATAATATAATATAACATAACATAACATAATATAATATAATATAATATAATTAATATGATATAACATAATTAATATAATATAACATAATATAATACAACATAACATAATATAATATAATACAATATAATGGTGAAGTAGGACGCTTATTTGAGTAGGAGCTTAATCATCTACATTTATGTTTTTTTTTTCTATTATTATAATCTATTATTAACTGAAATAAAATGAAATATAAAAAAATGTGATAACATTTCTCATTTTCATTTAATTTAATCTCAGGTACAAATATAACTAAAACTGAGCTAAAAATGAATTAAAACTCTATAATAAAATATCACAAAAACACAATAAAATTACTCCAGCTTGAGCCAAAATTAAAATGAACATGGTGAATAAAAAAAATTAAAACAATCAAAACATAAATGAAATGATAATATAATCTTAATGATACTAAAATAACACTGCTCTAACGATCCGATTTGAGAAGATCATAATCAGGCAGTGTGAATGCAGCCCAACTCTCCCCAACTTTACTACACAGAACTCACACTAAGACTATGGCAACAAATAAACACACACACACACTTTCATTCCATCTATGACACACAGAGTAAGAAAGAACAAACAGAACTATGCACACACACACACACACACACACACACACGTGTGCGGGCTCCCTCCCTCCCTCCCCTCGCGCTCTGGCAGTGTACGAGGGCAGTAAGGCGCCAGTGGAGTGCGCCGTCTCTCTGGGGAACAATACTGCAGCGCTTCATAAAAACTTCAAACGCTCCTGCCAAATGTTTTATAGGTGCTTTAAAGGGTTACGGCCCCCGGGGGTCCGGGGTGGAGGGGGTGGGGTCTGTCTCACGCACACAATATGCATATAACAGGTGAACCAGACGCATTTATGCACATCATTTCACTGCTATAAATGCACAGAGGACGGTGTGTTCGTATCACATATAGTCTTACAGAACATCAGATCTTCAGAGCGCCGGATGCAGAAGTACGTCCGTTATCATTCAGAGCTGTAATCAGACCCTGTGATGGGAATAACAGGCAGTTTAAAGATAGAGGGTGAACCTAGTGATGAGCTCCTCAATTAGGATAGTTATAATTAAATTCACACCAACATGTGTTAAACTACTGCATACTGGTACAAAAAAGAGAAAAAGATGGAGTTTGTGGTCTATAAAAAGTATTGTCTGACTGCCATAGCCTTGTGAAAAAAGTGCACTTAACTGTACTGAATGTGCACTTGTAGCACACTTCAAATCTTTAAAGTATATTTTTAAATAATGCACTTGCAGATAATATTAATGAAATAAAAGGCCATAAGTGCACTTAAAGACTGTTTCCTGACACACTTAAGTGCACTTTCAAATGTCAAATTAAAAGTATTGCTTTAAAGTACATGTATTTATAAACTTTTTATGTATTAATTAGCTTTAAAGTACACTTGTTTGAATGCGTTGTCTAACATACTAAAGCACATGCAAAGTACTCGATAAGCAATGCCGTGTTATTCAATATTACATTTAAAGTTAATATATTTCATATGTACTAAAGTGCAACTTCATTATAAACGTGTGATTGCAAATATATTTTAAATACATTACAGAAAAGTTTCAATAGAAATGACTTTATAGTATATTTTAGTTTACCATAAATTACATATAAAGTTTAATTTAAAGATGTACTTAAGTACATACTTAAGTGGATCAAATTCAGTCTAATATACAATTAAACTATAATACATTTTAATTTAATTGCAAAAAACATGCAATTTGTTTCTGCAAAAATTTAAATAGGACAGTAAAAGAAGTGGTGTCCAAAAAGCAAGGTATTTTCAGTGGCATATATTATATATACATGCAAATACATACAATTTATAGATTTATATTTTTATAAATGTTATATATAAAATATAAAAATATATAAAAATAAATAAATAATTATATATATATATATATATAAAGAAATACATAATTTATTATCAATTAAAATACATTTATATATAATTTTAATATATAAATGTTTCTCCCTAAAGACGACATGCAATGCTGCCTTAGATTTCGGCCTGATTAAGCCCGCTAACCTTTTTGGAAGAACCTTCTCATCATTAGCGCGCCTACAGCGCCTTAAAACACTGTCTACGCAGGCCTCTCGCTAGCTTCTGCACCAGAGCCCCAGTGGGACGCAGGCGAGCTGTGTGAATCAGATCCATTCAGGGTCTTTTGGGAATGTTTTGCTAACAGTATTTGCAGATCCGCAGAAGGCTAAATTTAGCGCAGGTCTTCCCGGAGTCTACACGGTATAATTAGGAGGTGTGAGAACCCTGCTACAATTCTAAGGTTACTGTCGATAACCGTCACAGCCACGGCCTTAAAGGTGCAGCGTGTGTGTGGTCTTCCACACGCTCCGCTGCACTTTAATGTGAGTGCGTGTGTGTGTGAGGGAGCGCTTGTATAGCAGTGTGTGTGTGGTCTGCCAGTTTGTGTTGTCCGTGTTTGTTTGTGTGAGGAGAACTGTTCTTGTGAGAGAGTGTGCGTATGTTTGTTGAGTGTTTCCCACACTTTACTTAGTAGAAGTGAGACACTCAGTCAATCAGAGAGCGTCTATTATTTCACTGAAAATGTCGGGGGAACTGAATACAGTGGCCCCAAAACATATTTGGACACTTAAGTCACACTTAAAATGTCTGAATGTCATTGCATTAGACACCAAATATCAAATCAAGTGGCATTTATTGTAATAAATAAATAAAAATGCACTAAAAGACAAACATAAATACTGTCAGTATTGTGTTTGTTTGTGGTTAGTGGATCAAGCTGATAGTTAATGTGAATCTCTACACCGGTGTATACTTGAGGAGAACACTTTTTTTTTTTTTTATTATTATTAAAAAGTTAAAAGAAGTTAAATGGTTAAACATCCATTTATTTGCAAAAAATATTGATGGGATTTTTCCGTTACCCGACTGTTGCACTCTATCATGAGACGTGTGGAGTGTTTCAGTGCAGAGAAGAGACTCTGAATCAGACAATAAATGCTGGAGCTGTAAATTAAATGCTTATATTAATACACATAGTAAACTACAAAAACACACACACACACACTGCAGCTGCTCAAAACTATGCTTTCATCAAATGGACAACCATAAGACTATGAGCTCATGCTAGGAGCACGCACACACACACACACACACGCAAACACACACACGCATGCATGCGTGCACCAACGCTGCATACACACGTTGTGTTTTCATGTTTTATGGGGACTCTCCATAGACATAATGATTTTTATACTGTACAAACTGTATATTCTCTCCCCTTACACTACCCCTACCCATCACACAACTTTCTGCATTTTTACATTTTCAAAAGAACTGATTTATAAGCCACTTTCCTCCAAAAAGTTGGATTTCAGATATTGCCATCTTTGTGGGGACATTTTGTCCCCATAATGTAGGACATACTCTCTCTCTCACATACACACACTCGTGCACACACACACACTCGCTCTCACACACTCACTCACTCTCTCACAAACACACACATTCGCACACTCACACTTATGCACACTCACTCACACACACTCACACGCACTCACTCACACACACACACACGCGCAGACACACTCACTCGCACTCAATCGCTCGCACACACTCAATCACACACACATACAAACAGTCTTACATCTCATTCCAAAACACACATCATCTGGAACAGCGCTTGTGTATCAGCTTGAGTTTGTATTTGTACATGATCCCATAATAAATCAACGTTCATCTGGAAGAGAAATCCACTTCCGAGCTACAGTGTAAAATATTATTGCACCAAAACTTTTACTTCGCACTTGTGTGTGTCTGTCAGTCGTGAAACAGAGACAGTAAACACAATATCGATAATAAACTCACCGCACTACAACACGGCCCATCAACAAAAGTAAACGCTCCTTGCTACTCAAAGCAACACAAATGAACATAAGAAACAGGAAGAGTCTGTAAAACTACGGCTACGGTCCATCCCGCTTTATAGCATTGCGCTGAAGAGTCATATTGTTCATTCAGTCCAATGTGTCTGTTCACAAACAATCAAAATTAGGTTTAACGTCACTCTTCATTTGGATAAAGCTTCTGTTCTGGTGGTAGATTCAGTGTAGACTCATTCTCAAGTGCATCTGTTCTAGAAACGTTCAGTGTAATTCATGAATAATTCAGTGTATTTTGCACATTGGACTATCCCAATGGAGTAATCACAGTTTGGATAAGTCCTGTGTGTGTACAGTTTGGTGGAAGGGTATAATGGTATCCTGAGGAAGAAAGCATTGACGGATAAAATCATGACGTCATGTTTGTTTGGTGATTTCAAACCACCATCAGCAAGCTGTAAACATTTCACTTCTGAATACTTATGGAAGAGCTTCTGTCAAGGCTGAACTTATACCTTCTGGAACAAGAAATCCGTTAAAGTGGCACAATACTGAGAAAATGAGCAAATAAAGAGAAAGGAACTGTACTGTTACATGTGATAATGCTGATGTTACCCATGTAACCAGTTAAAGTCAATATGAAATTATGAAATGGTATTTTACCTCAGTAATGTGAAGTATTTCCTTGTGATTATATATATATATATTGTTTAAAAGTTTGGAATAATAATAAGATTTTTAAATGTTTTTGAAAGTGTCTTCTGTTAATCAAGGCTGCATTTATTTAATCAAAAAATATGAAATATTATTACAGTTTAAAACAGATGTTTTCTATGTGAATATACACCGATCAGGCATAACATTATATTGTGTCCTAATAACCTAATATTGTGTCCTGACCCGTCGAGGCATGGACTCCACTAGACCCCTGAAGGTGTGCTGTGGTATCTGGCACCAAGATGTTAGCAGCAGATCCTTTAAGTCCTGTAAGTTGCGTGGCGGAGCCTTCATGGATCGGACTTGTTTGTTCAGCACATCCCACAGATGCTCGATTGGATTGAGATCTGGGGAATTTGGAGGCCAAGTCAACACCTCAAACTCGTTGTTGTGCTCCTCAAACCATTCCTGAACCATTTTTGCTTTGTGGCAGGAGCATTATCCTGCTGAAAGAGCCACAGCCACCAGGGAATACCGTTTCCATGAAAGGGTGTACATGGTCTGCAACAATGCTTAGGTAGGTGGTACATGTCAAAGTAACATCCACATGGATGGCAGGACCCAAGGTTTCCCAGCAGAACATTGCCCAAAGCATCACACTGCCTCCGCCGGCTTGCCTTCTTCCCATAGTGCATCCTGGTGCCATGTGTTCCCCAGATAAGCGACGCACACGCATCCGGCCATCCACGTGATGTAAAAGAAAACGTGATTCACCAGACCAGGCCACCTTCTTCCATTGCTCCGTGGTCCAGTTCTGATGCTCATGTGCCACTGTTGGCGCTTTCGGCGGTGGACAGGGGTCAGCATGAGCACCCTGACTGGTCTGCGGCTATGCAGCCCCATACGATGCAAACTGTGATGCACTGTGTATTCTGACACCTTTCTATCAGAACCAGCATTAACTTCTTGAGCAATTTGAGCTACAGATGCTCGTCTGTTTGATAGCACCACACGGGCCAGCCTTCGCTCCCCACGTGCATCAATGAGCCTTGGCCGCCCATGACCCTGTCTCCGGTTCACCACTGTTCCTTCCTTGGAGCACTTCTGATAGATACTGACCACTGCAGACCAGGAACACCCCACAAGAGCTGCAGTTTTGGAGATGTTCTGACCCAGTCGTCTAGCCATCACAATTTGGCTCTTGTCAAACTCGCTCAAATCCTTACACTTGCCAAATTTTCCTGTTTCTAACACATAAACTTTGAGAACAAAATGTTCACTTGCTGCCTAATATATCCCACCCACTAACAGGTGCTGTGATGAAGAGATAATCAGTGTTATTCACTTCACCTATCAGTGGTCATAATGTTATGCCTCATCAGTGTATATTAAAATGTAATTTATTCCTGTGATCAAAGCTGAATTTTCAGCATCATTACTCCAGTCTTCAGTGTCACATGATCCTTCAGAAATCATTCTAATATGATGATTTTCTGCTCAAGAAACATTAAAAACTGCATTTATCTGAAATAAATTATAATTATAAATGTAATTTATTGTGCCTTTGCTGAATAAAAGTATCAACTTAGGGAATAAATAAATCAATATAGTGATCCCAAACGTTTGAACAGTAATATATTCATTAAAAGGCTACAAAAGTGGAGAAAATTATTCAATTTTGATTATGGATTATGAAAACCTTTAGAAAATAACATGCATCGATGAATTATTCAAGAAAGTAAATTTTGACATCATATTGACTTTGACTCGTATTAGTGATTGATAAGCACTTAACATTGATTTTCCCATAAGGTTAGCATGCTATTATTGTAGTGCAGGTGATATAGGGCTCCTTTTGTCACCCGATCAGTCCTGGTGAAACCACTCAGGTAAACATGAACCCTAAGACCTCATGAAGTACGAAGCAAGTAGGAAAACACCAAAATTCAGTAGTCTATGCACTTAAGTCAGTGTGTGAGTGTGTGTGTATTTACATGTTTGAGGGATCAAACAGTCGTGGCTCTGCTGTACTGCAGCGCGAGCGGCGAATACTCTTTGAAACGGACGCAGAGTTTCCCGCGTGTCCATGGGTTTTGTAGCGTGAGCGGGCAAAAATCGTCCTGTAGCCATTTCTCTCTCCCTTCCACCAGCAGAACCAACCCAAAGTGCTCCAGCTGCTCGCTCCCGTAGACACACACCTCAGATGCGCACGACGGGTAGCCACACTGATCCGCCGCACACGTGCACTGCTGCACGGCTTTCTGCAGGTGATGGCACACAGCGTTGATCTCCTGGACGACCAGACGAACCATCTCTTTCGCCGATGTCTCTGGAGTCACACGTAACTACAAAAGCAGACAAACACACACATATGAAGTCAGCAGACGAATTTTAAAAGAGGTAGCAAACAGGATGCATAATTATATTATATTTTAAATTAATTAATATAATATAATATGTTTAATATGCTGTCAAAATTAGCGCGTTAATGAATGCGTTTTTCAGTTTAATGCATAAAAATTATTTAACGCATGATCCGTTTTTTCTGTCATCCTTTGGCTAGCGTTACATTACACGATCACGCTCTTATTCATGCAAATGCTTTTAAACCATTTAAGTGCGACAAGACAAAAGAGAACGTGCTGTCTGCGAATGTCCTGACACACACACACACATAGAAAGATGCGCGCCAGAATCGAGTCGTCTTCCATGCTTGAACAAACAATAACACAAAATTATGACAAATGTCCCGTTTTGTCGAGTACTCTCATAGGAGCAGTCTTTAATTAGTTAAATAGCGTCTTAAATGAAATTAAAGAGGTGTGAGAAAATCAGATCCATGTCATGTTCGGCAGCGGCAGATCTTAAAGTGACAGCAGCCTAATAAAACAGTTGCTGTGATGTCTGTCATTATTGTTAATCAAAGAACAAAGGTAACAGAGAAAAAATTTTAGCTTTAATAGGGATTATATTAATCTATAATCTATATTTAATTTAAAATTAATGCAGTTAAGACTGTAAAGTGTTTGATAACTTAATTCAATTTCTGTATATTGATTATATATGAAGGCCACAGGTAAATATGACATTTATTATAATGGGTTTATGTGAAGATTGTTTTAAGTTCACTTAAATTAAAAGTTGTTGTTTTTTTAAAGGCTAATAAATGTTGAAATTGAGAGCTTTCAATTATACTGTAATGTTGAATGTCTATAATTAATGTTTAAAAAAATTAATTTCATCTAGACATCAGTATCAGTGATACTGGCCTTAATTCATAAAAAGATGCCATTACAACAAATATTTAAAATCTACTACCTTTAGGTTGTTTCAACATTCATTTGGAGAGTAACTGTGAAATTATTACAGTATAAAAATATTAAAAACTAATACTGTTAATTACGGTTTTTAATCGCAATTAATTACAAAAAATGTGCAATTAATTAGTTCTGTTTTTCATGAATTGACAGCACTAAATAATATAATATAATATAAAATAATATATAATATAATATAATATGAATTTAAGAAAATATAATTAAAATGGAATAAATGTCCCAAAAATTCACATTCTGGGATAAAAGATCCAAAAAGATTTGAAATATTTGAAATGCCACCTATGTAAATTTTAATGAATAAAATATGTATTTAATTATTTTATTAAATTATAAGTATTAAGTAAATTGTATATATTTATATTACTATTTCTATACAATAATTTATATTTATATATAATAATTAGAGATAATTAATGGACTATCATGGAAGAAAACTTAATTTCCCAAAATGCACAAATTTAGTCAATATAACTAGTAAAATAAAATAAAATAAAATAATTTAAATTAAATTAAAATAAATTATTTTATTAAAATCATTTAAATTAGAATATTAGTTAAAAATATGTGACATTTTCTGGTTATGAATGGCACATTCCAAAATTTGTTTTGATGGTTTGAATTAATTATTTTGACAGTACTGAAATTAGTTTAGAGAAATACTGTATGTCTAAACAGTAAACTAGGGAATAAATAGCCATAATTCATTATAATTGAATGTGTTGGACAACTGAAATTTCTCTGTGGTGTTATGGTGGCCATGTTTCCATCTAAAGTTGCGTATTTAACAAAATTTAAGCATCACATAAAACATTTGAGAATAAAGCAAAATGTGCCACAGTGTTCAAGAGAACAATATGTCACATCCTGGGAAATTGCTGTAAAATATCTTTAATAAAAATGAAAGTTTCCGCAATCAGGGAAGAAACTGTGGCTCTTTTTTTCCTCCATCATAAATGTCTTGCGTCTCAGAGCGCACAGACAAAACGCAATAAACGCTGTCATGTTATCTTGCGTTCAGATGTCTGGTGTTTGTGAACGTAATCATGTGAGATGCTTCTGTGAGGGAGTTAAACAAAATCATTTTGATGACAGACTTTGGCTCAGGCGTTTCAGAAAGACCAAACCAACATTTGAGATGCTGTGATGTGATTGGTCCACTGGTTAGTCCAGTTATCCAATCACAGCCTCAGTTGAGGCAAAGTCACATGGGTTTTGTGTTGCACATCGAGGGATTTATTTGGTAAATGCGTTTGTATTGTAGTTTATGTGCATGTCTACTTATCGCATAAAAAATCTTTGAACGCATACATTTTGTATGCTCATTTTTAGAATTTATGAGCATCTTGGCATTTTCATTGTCTTTTTATGCAATATCCCAAAATGTGCATATAAATAGGTGAATGGAAACATATCTAATAATTATTTGTGTATCAGCTCACAAACACTCACTTTGACACTGGTTTCCTTGGGTAAACCGGTTCGGTACTGTGGGTAAACTCTCAATGTGGTGTGGCACGGCCTGTGTGGAGAACCGCTGGAGTGTGCGGAGAGTCGCTGGACGCCACTGTCCTCTGATAGGGTGCGCACAGGAGCAGGGCGGGGTTCAGGGGCGGAGAAGCAGAGATCAAAGGAGGAAGGGCGTGTCCAGTCCTTATGATTGGTGGAGCTGGTGGGTGTGGTTGGCATGGAGACAGGAGGCGGGTATTCCAGACTGCTGGTGCGGACGCACAGCGCCGTTCTCTTCTCTGTGACCCGCAGCAGCTCGATCTGGCGGCTCGGGAGGATGAAGTCGCTATCGAACACATTCACGAGTTCCCGTCTGCTCATTCCTCCTCCGGTCTGCAGCACATCCGGCTGAGAGGAGTGAGGTGATGACTGCAAGGAGGAAGAATGATGGGTGGACGCTACAGATCTGAAGCTGGTAGGAGACGGTGGAAGCAGGTCCAGTTCTCTGGTGCTCTGGGCCACACTGGAGCTGTAGTCACTCTCGGTAGTGAGGAACACCTCGGATGAGTTGTCCTCATCAGACAGACCATGGGAATCTTGGAAAAAACAAACAGAAAGAGGGACTGGTGGAGTTAGTTAGTAGTAGCGGGTCATTTCCTAAACACGCTGGAAGCGTTTGACCAATGACAACACACTGTTCCAGTCGACCAATCAGAGCACATTGTGCTTTTCAGAAGGAGGGGCTTCATAGAGACAGGAACTAAACAGAGCGTTACTGACAGACTGGGAAGAGAGGAGCTGCAACAATGGAGAATATTAGAAAAAAAAAACAATGTTTTTTTAAACATTCAAGCATGAAAACCTGTTCTAGTAGAGCCCAAAAACAAAATCAAGACTTTGTAAAATGGCATAATATGGCCTCTTTAAGTTCACTCGCCTTTAGGTTGTTCCAAACCTGTATGCTGGTATATTTTATATTTTTACATACAGTAGTTTTACCATAACAACAGTTCATAGTGACCATGGGATGTCAAACTATAAAAAGTATTACAAACGTCATATGAGGAACAGATCCCAATTTAAATCATTATTTATCAACAATTTTGCCCTTCCCGTCTTGAGATATATCCTTTTTTTGTGTTTATATCAATTCATTCTTGTGTTCTGTGTTATTTTATAAATTATATGCATCATTTTGCTTTAAAAACAAAGTCTGAAATTACTGCCAAACTTTTTGTGTTTCTGTAAGATGACTTTATTGTACCTAAACTCATCACAGTTCAAATTTACTTAATCATAATTAATCATACTAATAAATATTTCTTAGTTTAACACTTCATATTCATCAGATTCACTCATGCACGATGTCATACACGATGTCAGGGTTTCCCAAATTGGGGTTGGCAAACTGCAAGGGGTTCTCTCTAGTTTATGAAAAGCTAATTAATTAAATCCTAAAAATGTGAAATTAAAATAAATAATTGTAAAATAAAAATATAAAAAACTTGACATTTTATGTTTGCATGTCATGTAACCATTAACTGACATTAAGTGAATGTGTTGTTATATTGCAAAAATATTAACTAGACATTTTCAGGGATACTTCAAGACAATTTTTTTACAAGAAAGAGGTTTGGTTGACAAACTAAGTTTGGGAATCCCTGATGTATGTCATCCCAGACCAATCCATAAACAGTGAAAACATTTACAACAAGTGAAAACAACTTTACACAAGTACAAAACTCAACAAGTCTAACATTTAAAACAAATTGATCTGGTAGCTACAACAAAGAGCGGCTCTTCTGTAATTAATGACCTGATAACATGAAACCTGAAGTTATTCTGTAATATGTTATATGTTTCATCATATAATGAAGATGCAGATGAGGACCAACAGGTGAACACTCTCACCGTTGTGTTTGCGTGTCATCTCTGGTGAAGGCGTCGGTGAGGGCAGGTAGTCCACCTGAGAGGAAGTGGACTCTGGTTTCTCCGGGATACTTTCTTTGGAGAAGTCAATAATCCAGCTCAGACTCACTCCGGAGCTCTGATGCTTATATCGTGCCGACTGGAGGACCACCATCCATCGGGCATCACGCCACAGGTCCTCCATATGCTGAGAGTGAACACATAGAAATGGGTGATTCATACATAGTGTATAAGGAATAGCAGAAGAAGCAGAAGATTACTGTTAAAAAGTTTTAGGTGAATTTAGGTTTTAATATTTTGGTTTGTGTAAATAAAATGCCACATGAGAGCAGTTTTTGGCATTGTCATGATCCTCATCATGTGCATCATGTATCAAAGTATCAAACTGCCTCCGCCGGCTTGCCTTCTTCCCATAGTGCATCCTGGTGCCATGTGTTCCCCAGGTAAGCGACACACACACACACGGCCATCCACGTGATGTAAAAGAAAACGTGTTCATCAGACCAGGCCACCTTCTTCCATTGCTCCGTGGTCCAGTTCTGATGCTCACGTGTCCACTGTTGGTGCTTTCAACAAACTGCGATGCACTTCGCTCACAACAAACTGCGATGCACTGTGTTTTCTGACACCTTTCTATCAGAACCAGCATTAACTTCTTGAGCAATTTGAGCTCCAGTAGCTCGTCTGTTTGATCGGACCACACGGGCCAGCCTTCGCTCCCCACGTGCATCAATGAGCCTTGGCCGCCCATGACCCTGTCGCCGGTTCACCACTGTTTCTTCCTTGGAGCACTTTTGATAGATCCTGACACCCCACAAAAGCTGCAGTTTTGGAGATGCTCAAATCCTTACACTTGCCCATTTTTCCTGCTTCTAACACATCAACTCACTTGCTGCCTAATATATCCCACCCACTAACAGGTGCTGTGATGAAGAGATCATCGGTGTTATTCACTTCACCGGTCATAATGTTATGTATATGTGTGTGTATATATATATATATATATATACCATATTATATAAGTATTATATTATATAAATATATTAAATATATTATATTTATATATTAATTTATTATGTTTTATAATTTTATACACATCTATATAAGTGTGTTTTTACACTGCATTCTATTTTTGAAAATCCTTTTTTTTTTTATTCATGTTCTTTATCATTTATTGTATATTTGTCTTTTTCCCATAAATCCTAATCACAAGATAAAGGCTTGGTTTTTTTGTTTTTAAGCAAGTAAAAACAAGTGAATAAAATATTATTACAAGTAAAACAATTAAAAAACAAGTGAATAAAATATTAAATAAACAATCTAACATGAAGATAGCTCAGGGTGTGCACTCAGATCCCACCGGATGATCTTGATCTCTGCTCTTGGGCCTTTTGCATCTATTAAAGATGATACTGTAAATTCCCGCAGTTGAACAGTTTGTTCTGATTTTTATTGCGGGTTTACTGTCATCAGTTACACCTATGAAAGCTGAACTGAAGTGGCAGGCTGCCAGTGTTGAATTGCACAGAGGACAGAAATACCTGCAAATACTCCTCAACCTGCTGATGTTTCTGCTTGGCAGCGAACAGCTCGGACTCAGAGAACGCCTCCCGCAAAGTCTGCTGGGACATCAGGGACTCCAAACCCAGCAGAGCCGACACGCGGCAATACAGGCTGATGAAACTAGGGCAGTAGGCCTCGAAATGAACTGCACAGACAGAAAATGAGTGCACAGCAGGTGACAGAGACAGGAGATACTTGTGGGTGAATGAGTTTACGGTGTGTCCTCTCACCTAACTCAAAGATCTGCAGCGGGAGGGTGAAGAATCCAGAGCGCAGTGAGCAGAGATGGTTCTGTCCAGGCGGTGAACACACCTCCTCGCATGGTGGGAGGAGCAACAGGAAGGACACGCCCTCCCCCAACTCAACCACCTCCTTTACATACACACGGAAATCCTGAGCCTGATGTATGAAGAAGAAGAGGAATATTAGTATTTCTATCAACATTTTGCTGTATAGGTTTGCTATATTTGTTTTTTTTAGATTAAACAAGTGCTTGATTCTAGATTGTTCAGATCAGTTTTTTATAGTTTATGGTTTTTTTTCTTTTTAAAGAAATTAACACTTTTATTCAGCAAGGCATTCAATTAATTAAAAGTGACAGTGAAACACTATTTGTGGTACATTATGAGACACCATTATGTGCTTTATCCTGCTTACTGCTAATTATGGCTACATATCAAAACAATAAATAAATGTATGTGCATGCTCAAATATTTTATTATTTGAGAATTAAGAGACTGGCGGATTGTGATTCTAAAAGAACATAAATTCATACAAAAAAAGAATACAAATTCAGACTGATTCACTAATGAATCATTCAGGCCGATTCATGAACTGGTTCAAATGATTCACTAAAACAAACTGACTCAAAAATAAGACATCATTAGATTAGATTTCCATGACTATACTATCTAAATATTTTCTAAATTGTAAATAAAACAAAGATTATTGAAGTATACTTTAAGTGCTTTTTTAGTCTTTTCACCTAGAAATTTCACATTTAAATCAATGTTACTTGACATTTCTTTGTAATTATTTGTGAGCCATTTCTGTATGAAAATTGTTTCAAAGTAAATCCTATACCAATTTTTTTACAGTGTTTTATCAGTTTCATGTATGTAAATGTGTGTATTTGATACTGCGTGGCCCTGATTTACTGAGGTCCCAAATAAAGGGCACTGATTTGCTTGTGCAATCAAACAAATTACATGTGCCAATGTGTGGGTGTGTGAAAGCACAAACCTGGTGATTGGGAACGTTGATGTAGCCGAGTAAATCTTTAGCAGCGGTTCGTAAGTCCAGTAGGAGGCGGTGCGGAGCGCTCTGAGCGTCGGCACACACCTGCGCGCTGTCCTCGAGCGAACTCAGTGATTGAAGCCACTGCCATTCTTCCCTACGAAACAAACATAAAAAATTATTACACACACATATAGACAAACTCATGCATTACACAGCCATAAACACGTCATACCTAGAGACATGGTCGTTGTCTCGTACTTTGACATGGCACAGCACGTTTGGGTGTTTGTGTGAAACGAGCACCCTGATCTGGTCCACTGAGGTGTACAGCTTCAGGTAACCCAGATACAGGCCCGGAGACAGACACTTCCTGCTGCGCCGGTGATAGGCCAGCTTCTCCTGCACACAAAGGGCTCATTATAAAAAGGGAAACTTTTCAAGAACATGCCCAGGTCAAAATCCATCCTAAAATAAACATGACACATTTATGACAACATCATTTATAAGCTATTGGGGATCAAAAAATGTCCCCACAAGGTCAAAAATGACAGGTATTACTATCTTTGGCCCCCTCTCCTCCCCTCAAACACACACACACACACACTCACACAGACTCAGAGGTATGAAGAACTTCCTGCAATAGCCTGAAATTGACCCACGTTTATCATTTCTAAACTATTTGACTGAGAAACTGACTCTGGAGCCATGTGGTTGTTGAGCTGTGGAACCACTTTCACCACACACACACACACACACAGCTTTACCACAGGGAAAATCTGAGCCGCTCAGACAAAACATCATTTTCACACTGGGTCTGATGTTCCTGAGCCAGAGCCGTTTCAAACACACGATCAGCGGCGGGTGACGTGTTTACAGCGTTCAGACTAAATCATCAAATGAACAATGCTACTGTTATACTCCCACAATTTACAGCACTCAAGTAATAAGAGAGATTTAAAAAGGAGGAATACAGTAGCTAGCGGCCCGCTGAATGTTTGGGCTGTTTTTTTTTTATACCACAGTTTGAAACATGTTGAGTTAAAGCATTCGTTCACCCAAAAATAAAAATCATGTCATTTTCTCTCCAATGTTGTTCCAAAATCATAGTGCTTTCTGAAATTGAATACGGCGCATCAAAATGAGTCGCGCCGGGCTTGACGTCAATGTCGAGACACGAGAAAGCCAGTGGCGTTTGACATCAAACCTGGCATGATGCGTCTTGCCTTAGACTGAATTTATGTTTCTCATTATTCTAAAAATAATGAGAAACATTTTGTACACTAAATTTTTTTCCATATTTCCATTTATCATTGGTCTAGAAGTAAGTGACGCCACAACACGTTAGCGTTAGTGTTTCCGTGTGTAAAAGCACTCACATGCAGCGTTGTGACGAGTGTTTCCAGTGCGCTGGGCTCGTCTGGTGAAGAAGAGGACGACCTGCGCTGCAACTGGAATTTACTGACGGGAATCCAGCGTAAGCCTTCCAGTGACGCACATGCGCTAACGTCCTTCATCAGCACCAAAACCACGTTACCGTGCTTGTCCTTAATGGGCTCAAAATACACCTGCCCCAGATCCACAGTGCCAATGAGAGCCTGCACAACAAACAACCCAAAAAACGTCACTATTATTTCTCAACTATGTTAAATTTGGTCACACTTTGGTTCAACTTAATTTTTTGGATGCATTTGTACATTCCTAGTGCACCGACATTTTGGCAACCAAAAATATTTGGCCAAAAAGGCAATAAAAAAGAAAAATTGGTTGTGGCGAAACGGTTTTGGAGAGCCAGAACTATTGACTAAGCTGTTTTTAGTTGATGCAAGAACAAAACTTAGAACAATCCTATCCAATTATCGCAATAAGCTTTGTGCTTTTGATACATATCAGCTTTCAAATTCTGTCCATTTAATCACAAATGTAAAAAATAAATTGCTCTTTAAAGGTGCTGTAGGTGATCTGGGTAAATGCTAACTTTAGCCTGATAGCACTGAAAGCGTACGATCGCAAATCGCCTTCTGAAAGCCTGAACGCACACAGCCCAGAAGACCAGAGAAAGCGTACTACTGCAATACATCATGTGTCATTCACCGGTAAGAAAACTTTATAGTACAGTTAGTAACAGTACAACATACCAAACTTAAAAAAATAAAATAAAAACGGAATTAAATGCAGCACGTTTTCGGTTTGTTTAGCTAGAAAACTTGTCAGTGTGTAATATTACTTGCATGCCAGGGGTTCCACAATGAGAGTCTGCTTCGCTCTGATGATGTCTCTATGGAGACAAGCACCTTGTCCGACTTGAGCGTACAGGCGGACACAGGCCGGCGGGGTGGTGCTAGGGGGCACACGTAGGGGCTGCAGAGGACGGGGCGGCCGTGGTCGGAGTACCATAGAAGGAGCGTTAGGACTCACACTGGAGGACGCGTGTCATGTTCAAAATCTGCACACTAGACGGATTGAAGATGAGCAGGTAACTGCAGAACGTTGTTTATTAAAACTTGGTAGAAGGCCACTTGTTGTCAGTTCTGAAGGAAGGTCAGGTTGTTGTTCACAGCATATGTGAACACGCTGATGGCGTAAATGTCTGCGTGAACTGGCTGCGCAGTGGTATGCAAACACACATTGACCGACAGGGAACACATGCTATAGGATCGTTCGGACCGAACTCAAGGATTGAATTAACATTTTATGGTCCTACGCCTTCAACAGACGATATATATTTATAAAAATACATTAGACCGCTTATCAGAGTGATTGCTATCAGGATATGAGGAGACTTTCAAACAGCATAACGAAAAATGTTTCTGCAGAGAATCACCTACAGCACCTTTAATGATCGCTGCATCCTCTTCAGGTCAAGCGCCACCCCGGAGAGCATGTGAACTGATCACCTCTTCCTCTTTACTACTAGTTAAAAGCATAAACTAAACATGAATGATCATCCGAGGGTATGTTTAAAGAACCAGTACAGCTTACTGAAATGTAACGTCTCGTGTAATCAGTGTTTCAACAGCAGAAAGACGTCAATAAAACAGCTTGTAAACAATATGTCAGATAACGTTACATTTACCTCAGGAAAGTCAATCAATGTTAATATAGTTAGCTAGAAAAGTAAGATCAATTTGATTAATTACCTCCTTAATAAATATGTTTATTTTCGGTTTCAGCTATTGGCTAAATGAAAACTTTAATTTCAGTATTTCTGTATCATTTCGGTGCATCACTACTAGTGACTTGAAACTTGAAACTGTTGTTCAGGTTAAGTTTAGTTTGTTCACCTGTAGTTGCGCAGCCGCCTGAATCATTTTGAGGCGCGTCTGGAGCGTGCAGGAGCTGGAGGCGTGTGCAGGACTGATGCTCTGCTGCATCCAGGTGAGCTCCTCCCAGAGATGTGACACCTGTCAACATGCATCACCATGGAGACAATGTTTAATACTCAAATGTTGATACAGTATATTGCTGTGCATGTGTATATGAGTGTTTCAGGTCAAATTCATTTTAGTGAATCAGTTTTGGTGCAATGAACTGATTCAAATTAAATTGGATTTTAACATCGACCTCCTTATCTTTAACAATGTAAAATAAGCTTAATATATTTGTTATATTTTATATTGCCATAATCATTTTGGGTTGCTTTTGATATATGTAAGATGTTAAACTTAATATATACATACATACATATACATATACACACACACAGTGCTACTTGAAAGTTTGTGAACCCCTTGCAGAATCTGTGAAAATATGAATAATTTTAACAAAATAACAGGGATCATACAAAAATGATTATTTTTATTATTTTGATAATAAGATATTTTACATAAAATATGTTTACATATAGTCCACAAGACAAAAAAATTGCTGAATTTATAAAAATTACTCCTTGATTCTCAATACTGCGTCGTGCCCTGGATGATCCGCGGCTGTTTTTGTGTTTTGTGATGGCTGTTCTTGAGTCTCTTGTTTGTCCGGAGCAGTTAAACTGACCAACGTTCTTCAGAAAAATCCTCCAGGTCAAATTCTTCAGTTTTCCAGCATCTTTTGCATGTTTGAACCCTCTCTCTCCAGCAGTGACTGTATGATTTTGAGATCCGTCTTTTCACACTGAGGACGATTGAGAGACTCAAACACAACTATTAAAAAAGGTTCAAACATTCACTGATGCTCTAGAAGGAAACACGATGCATTAAGAGCCCGGGGGTGGAAACTTTTGAACAGGATGAAGATGTCAATTTTTTTTTTCATTTAGTACTGCCCTTCGGAAGCTTACATGTTTCCCGGAAAACTAATTAACTACAATTTACCTTGATCTTCAAATTCAAAAATTTAAATCCCGGCTCTTAATGCATCAGAGAATGTTTGAACCTTTTTTAATAGTTTTTTAATAGTTTGAGTCTCTCAATTCATGGATCATCCAGGGAACGACACAGTATTAAGAATCAATGGTACACAAACTTTTGAACAGGGTAATTTTTTATAAAATCAGATATTGTTTTGTCTTTTGGACTATATGTAAACATCTTTTATGTAAAATATCTTATTTAGGACAGTACTAAATAAAACATGCATTTTGTATGATCTTTCTTATTTTGTTAAAATTATTCACATTTTCACAGATTCTGTAAGGGGTTCACAAACTTTCAAGCAGCACTGTATACATGCATACAAAAACTAAACTACAGGCAAGTCACCTCACCAGACCAGTACCATTACAAATGCTTTGGTTATTTTAAGAAAGTTCAACAGAAAAATCTGGTTGTGTGCATCACCACGATACACTCCGTTACCTTTGTGAACCAAAGTAAATCCTGCGCGTGACAGCTGTACGAGTCGTCCACCTCAACGACAGGCAGCTGATCCTCTGAAGTCACCAGAACATTTTCATCTTTATAAAATATACAGGCCAGATAAAGACCTCTACAGAGAGGAAGAGAGAGGCGTTATAGATAATGCAAGACATGCTGTGTTGAGAGCGCTTAATATTGCAACAACCATTTTCTGATGCCGTTTTCTCTTACCTTTTCAGATTTTTGACAAATTTGCTGGTGGGCTGGAAGAGATGCCTCAGACTTTTAGACACAGAGTGTTTCCTGGTGTTCGGCAGGGGTTTGCATTGTTCTAAACACACAGGGAGGACAAACATGAAATACAACACAGATATTTATGTAGAAGAGATCAAATCAGCTCCTCTCCAGTACAGAAACATGCAGCTTTATCCAGGTGAAATAATAAATCACGAACAGTTATTGCTTTTCAACTTTAACTTAAAGATTCAGAAGGTCGCAGATTAGACTCACTAAATTAATATGAAGTATACATAAATAAATAAAAACAATAAAAAATTTTTTTAAATATCGATATACACAACAAGCTGAAAATGATATGAACAAGCTGAAAAAAACATTGGCATGTTTTGCATTGAGACAATTTTAAAACAATTAAGCACTTGTAGAGTACAATTTTGTTGCACAGATTGCAATTTATGCAGATTTTAACAGACAAAAAATGTGTGTGCAGATGATTTGCATGATTTGCATTATAATAATGAGAATGACATTATTTTTGTGTTACAGTAAATGTAAAATGTGTTTAACCGTCATGAAAAAAAATGTCACAATGCAAGAAAAATGTTTACAATCTTAAAATAAGCTTCATTTTCTTTTGCAAAATATAATTTTATATTTATATTTATATTTTGTGGGGAAAATAAGGCTTATGTTTTACGAAATCATAATTTTTATGTACCACTGTAGTCCTACACAAAAATGGCATCACTTCCAAAGTACCATGATAATACTATAGCACTTTTCTGTATATTTTTTTGTTAGTGTAGCATCCAAAAGGAGTCTTTTTTAACTGAACCCAATTCAGTGATTTAAAATCGGTGCACATCTTTATGCTGTGTGTGAATGTAAAGTATCTGCTTTGCTCAGACCAACAAAATAGCCACATATATCACAGATGGGGAGGACTTTGTCTCTAAAGGCCCTTTTATAGTTTAATTAGAGTTTAATGATCAGTGTTCAGACAGGAGCGAGCAGGCAGTGATTTCCTTATAGAGCATGTGATCACACGCGTGAGTGTGTTTTACTCCTACAGCCGAGTCAAATTTATCCCCCTTAACTCACGGTAAAATAAACTCTCAGCCCTGATGCACTAAAAACAACAAACAAGACCCCCGGAGTCGCACCCGGGAGACATGAGCACGCGAGCTCAGCCCACTCGCCCCCCCCCCCCTGAAATATTAACTCAGCATTTGTTTTAAAGCGCTTAAATGTTTGTGGTCGCGGTCACTGTGGCTCTGTGTGAATGAGGAGGTTTTTCATTCAGGTCCAGAGTGAGTAAGTGAGTATTTACCGTGGCATGCGCAGTGGCGGTGCGCCCCTTTAATTTGCCCCAGGAGCTGCTCTAACGCCTCTTTCAGACCCTGCTGGCGGGGGGGAAGCCCGTCCACCTCCCTCCAACCTGCAGAAACACAGAGAGGCATGAAAAACAGTAGGTGAAAACAACAGATGCATATAATACAGTGTGATCGGCATGTTTCAAATCACAAGTCTCTGACCTTTTCAGGGCTTTCAAAGGCGTATGAGGTTATACCAAACAAAAACTATGAGATTATGTAATGCGTGTGTGCTAATCTCGCAGTAAATAATTCAGCATTCGCCTTATATCCCTGCATTGAGCACGCACACACACACTCGGCACGGTAAACAGGATGATGTTCTGATGGTGTGTTGGTTGCAGGCCGGTTCCCGGGGAAGCAGGGAAAACATGGACGCTCTATTCCCGGAATGTCTAACACAGACCCTCTCTTCAGCCCGGCTAACCTCGCTGAGAGCGTGTGTGTGCGTGTGTTATGAAAGAGATAGAGTGAGGGGGATAAAGGACGCAAACAAGATGTAAATAAGAGAAATTGAGTGAAAATCATCTCTGAGTGCGCCCCAAAAATCGGTGTGTGCATGTGAGCGTGAATTGTAGAGGGAGACAACAAGTGTGTGTGTGTGTGTGTGTTTGAGTTGGTGTATAAGAGCCGTTCTGTCTGCGACTTTACAGCCTCTCACAGACATGCAAATATTTCCAGAGGGAGTCGAAATGGAAAACACAAACACACACATTTAAATTAGCATGCTCAAAACACACACACACTCAATGTAAAAAAGCCCTAAAATCTGTGAGAGAAAAGGACGGCTTGTCCTCACAATCATAAAAATGAGGACACAAATGAAGCCAGACATAAACACACACACACACAAACATAGATAGAAAATCACACACACACACAGACGATAAGTCATGCAACTTCTTAAGAAGCAAAACGTGACTAACATCTGTTTGTTGTTGTTAAATATGTGTGTGTGTTAGGGGTGTGACGTGATCTCGTGCCACGAGATTAAAATGTGACGAGATTTCTCGTCGAGGTGAAAAGCTGTCTTGCGTCATATTGTCATGATGGAGTGTGAGGGTGAAGTCATGATAGAATATGCCACCGCTACGTTTACATTACGCCTCCACTGTCATTTTGCTTTTTATAGAAATAAAAACTATTTATTTCAGGTGGATAACGGTCGCTTCAATTCCATCAGCTCATCCAGCACGAGCAGTTCGAGTCGTACATAGTGCGCAGCACTGATCACATGACGAGAAGACTGACAGGACCGTGGCGGAGGATTTGTTGACAAATGTCTTATCTTGTAAAATGTGCGTTCAGTAAACCAGAGCGCACATTCAAACAAGATTTCAGTTACCGCTGTTTGAAAGTGGCTCCCTGAGCATACGAATATCTCCCAATATGAAAGCTATCTTAGGCTGGGCTGTGTAGTTGTAACCATCTCTTAGCTCTGTTATCATGCTTGAAGAAAAATTTGGTCTATTTGCACTTTTTTGAATATTGAGATATTGTACTTTGATTATGGTTGCACTTATTGTTTGCACTTTATCTATGATAAATTTGTGGAAAGGAGTTCAGTTAGGGGGTCAAAAGTTGTAGAAGCTCATAAATCATGTGCACTTCTAAGGTCTGAAGAGACAATCATACAGGAAAGAAGCCAGTCAGTTGAGTTTGTGGCAAAACCTTTTTACAGTGCTTGAGTATTGTTTCTTTTACTGCATATGATAATTCAAACTCAGAAAGTAGAACTGAAATGACATTCATTACAATATGGTGAGTTAAAACATTACAAATGCACCTGCAGACTATTTTTCTAGTCATGCGTTTCATCATTGAGGATTTCTTAAAAATACTATGTAAAAATCTTGTCTTGTCTCACTCTCGTGAACCTGATCTTGTGTCTTGTCTCGTCTCGTGAGCTAAGTGTCTCGTCACACCCCTAGTGTGTGTGTTTGTATACTCACTTGAGGGTGTAGCACAAGCAGGTTCAGATATCTGAGGTGAACTCCATCCCTTCATGTTATATGCTGATACCTGGACATAACAGCATGTGCCCTGTAAAAAGAGATAGATCTATGTTGTATTTAAAGGGGTCATGCATTAAGAAATCTAATTTTCCTTAATCGTTTGACAGGTAAAAGGTCATTGTACTATAAAAACATCCTGTAAGTTCCTGAACTTAAAACTTCCTTGTTAGTCCAAAAACAGCTTTTATTGAAACCAAGCTCAGGAGACGACCCGTGTCAGATTTTGTCACATTATGAAGTAATGGTACAACAAAAGACCGCCTCTGCAGAATCAGATCAACGCCAACTTCTACATCATCACATCTTTGGCCCCACCCACTGGTGTGTTAGTAAGATGACGAGGAGAAAAGAGGGATACAGGATCACTTGACTAAAAATAACATTACCTTCCAAGGATCCTAATGCTAGAAAGTGGCTATTTATTTTCAACTATGTGAAGGTCTCAGTTGAGCATTATTTATTTGTTTGGTACATTTCACTGTGGAAATCAGTCGCAATTTCTCTCTCGCCAAAACTCTTGTTATAATCAATGATACAGTGCACAATGAATCTCTTATTTACATCATGTTTGTACTGTTAGTTAATCATGATGAAAGCATTTGTGAGTGTGCAGAAATCGAGTTTCAATGATCACTGCATCCATCTATAACAAAAACAAAGCTAAATAGAAATATAAAAAAAATAAAAATAAAAAAATAAAAATGACAAAGCACATAGCAAAATTACCAAAGTTTTAAACTATAAAAACCATATAAATAATACTTAAATAGCACTGTAGTGCTCAATATATTCTATAAAATATATAAGATTTTCTTCACAATGTTCTCCACCTGAAACAACTTTGCTTTCCTCCTGACACAGCCAAAGGAAAATGAACATTAACCAATAATATAGCTCAAGTTTAAAAGCATCACCCAAAATAAAAATTCAGAAATCATTTACTGTACTTCATGTCACTGACTTTCATTCTTCTGTTGAACATTAAAGGAAATGTTTTGAAGAACATTTATGCAGCCTTTTTTCATTTTTAGAGCATAACGTCCTCTAACATAGACAATAAAGCACCAAAATTGGCAACTCAAGATGCCTCAAACCAACCAATCATGAATAAAGTTTGAATATGCAGATGAGCAAATGAGATTTGAGAGCTGTGACCTGCTCCATCATAACTGGTTTATGCACTAAAGTAAAATGTTTTAAATGATTATATCTTGGCAACAATTTAGTAATATCAATAAGTTCAAGTAATAAGTTCAGTAGTTCACAACCCTCTATTATCCACAACAATATTCAAAGGCCCCATGACTTTTTCAGTTGTTTGTGATTGACTGGATTCTTAAAATAATCTTGTACTCATAATTTATATCCTCGCAAACATTTTAGTGCTTGACACAACTAGAAAATGTAAATTTGAGTTTTATTAATTCACATGCCTTTTCCAGGTCTATAAATCACACTTTTAAATTTAAGCTTCCTAATACAAACAGATTTACCAAAAACTGTAATTGAGGGGTAAAAAAAAAAAAAAGATGTTTAGTTGTACCTTATTTTTTATGCTTATTTTATCTTACAATGTAAACCCTAATTGCTCAAAATAACGAATTAATTTGAGTACATTAAACAAAGTAGCTCAATCAAATTAACTTCTATGAGTATTTAGAACTTTTTCTTTTGCGTTCACAAAACTGACACATTTTATGTAATCTGAATTGTTTCATTGTTTTGAGGTTTATGAACTTGTTTCTTTTAAATTTAACTGAGACTGGGCTGGGACTTCTATTTCCCAGCATGCTTTGAAAGGGAGAATAAATGCTAAAAATAAGTGTTATATAATGTTTTTGTGCAAGATTAATGTTAAGTTGGAGATTTAGTAGTGTTTAATGTTTTGCTATGATAATTTAAAAGAGTTTACGTTATGTTGGGTTTATTTGGGGATGGATGGGGGGCGTTACCATCATTGCAACAAGTGGAGCATGAGCTTAGTTTGAGAACATATATGTTTAATGTTCTATATTGCCCTCTTCATTCAGCAATTGCTATGCCAATGCTATCAAAGCACTGAGTTGCCAAATGGCAAGTTAGCATTTACTGAATTAGCTAGTTAAACCTAGCCAAGTTTCCACTACTAAAAATATTTAAGTTGAGATTACATAATAATTTTAAGTTAAATGTATGAATTAGCTTCCTCAAATATTTCAAGTTAAGAGCAATTAAAATGTACGAGTACAAAATAAAAATCTCCCCGTTCTGCTTACTTCAAAATATTAGTTTTAAGACATTCAAAGTTTATGTAACTGATTTTTTTTAGTTTTGCCAACTTATTCGGGTTTACAGTGTATTCCAAATCATTTTAAGTCATCTTGACTTGAGTTAACAACTTCAATTTCAGGTCAGTTTCCCACACAAAGCTATCAAATGGCTTCAGAAAACCTAAAAAATAGTTCACAAGTTATATGTTATAAAACTTTATGGTGCTTTTGAATTCTTTTTGAAGCTTGCCAGCTGTGGTAGTATTGTATGTAGTATGTTTTACTCCATATACTAACCGCTGTAAGTCCAGTGATGTCATACTGGAGTTGAGTCACGTCTTCAATGACCATCTCACCCAGCGATGGAGTAAATGAAGGAACGCTGCTCCAGCTCACTAAGACACACATAAGTAAGCAGTCATTTAGAAGATGCACAGAAGGAGTTGCACTGACTAGTCTACTAGTCCTACCACCATGCTGTGCCTGTGCTTACTAGTCACGGATCATGTGACTTCAACAGTGCTTGTTCTATATAGCGAAACCAACTGTGACCTGGTGTATTTGTGTATCGTTTGTTTTGTATAGTAACTTGTGAAGGCTAAATATTTTTGTATACTGAAGTGTATTTGTTCACAAAGTCTGACCAGCAGATTTCTACGATGGCCTGAGTTTGTTTGAACCACAGAGAGACTATTTGGGCCCTTTAACGATCTGAGCGCATGGTCTGAAACTCATGGCGCAGGTGCACTTAGGGCGTGTCCGAATCCACTTTTGCTAGTTTAACAATAGAAAAAATGCTATTTATATGGCAGAATATAGACGCCCTCAACCTGACGAGTCAGTTTAAATACATGTGTGTATTGCCATGATTGGTTAAATAAGTAGCCGATTTCATTCGTCAATACTGCAAATAGGTAATTCTGATGCATGCAATGACTATCCATTGTGACATGTAGGCGATTTTATCTGTATGTACACAATAATAATAATCTTTTACACTGTAATTTTTTTTTTAGATTTAAAAATGTTTGTGCGGTGCTGCGCTATTGACTTTAGAACAGGTTTTTGTTGGTCGATGGCGCAGTCGTTTTCAGTTCCTCAAAAAAGCAACGCACCAAAAATGCTCCTGAACACACCTGGTGTTCAGACCAGCACGCCCATGGGTGAACAGATGGACGCCAGTGCATTTGCTATTTAAACAACGTGGCGCTGGACGTGAAAATGATAACTGCGTCGGGCTGAAACTAGCAAAGAACACTTGCGTCGAGCCTGGTTGCACATTGCGCCAGGTGTATGATAGGGCCCTTATACAAATCAACTGACAGAAACTACAATTGAGTGTGATATGTCTGTTCTTTTGACACACAGCACCGGGATTATTATCGTTAACTAATGCTAAAACAAACATTTCTGTTAATTTAAATTAATTAATAAAAATGAATTAAACTGAATTGGAATATTTAAAAAAAACACTAATAAAAATGACAAAAGCACAACAAAGTTACTAAAAATCCATTATTTTGCTCCTCTTTTTGTAAGTGTCTGCTAAATGCATAAATGCAAATGTAAAAATTAAACAAATTAAAATGAAAATATAACAATAAAAGCCAATTGTAACGTGTATAGTCAGTTTTGGTTTCATTTGCACTGTTTCCTGTGCTCGTTCCTAGTCATCGTTTGTTTCCTTGGTCGTTAATTAATTTACGCACCTGTTCTGTTATCCGTTGATTACTCTCTGTCTGTATTTAAACCCTCAGTTCATTCAGTTTATTGTTCCGTGTCGTCTATGTTGAATTGGTTGTTTAGCTACAATTATTATTACTCCTGTGTTTTAGATACTCCTTCGTCGTGTGCTCACTACAGGCAAGCATGACAGAAATTCTAAATTTTTATAAAAACTAGTAGAATATAAATCAACACTGAAAACCACTAAAAAAGCACTAGAAGTGTGAATCTGGCGATATAATTTGTGAGATTTTTCATTTCTCACCCGCATCTCACTCGGCTGTGTGGAACATATTCTCAAGCTGGCTGTCAAACCACTGATGCTCACCAGCTAGTCGATGAGTCAGTCGTGTGTGTTCATGTGTTTTGGTGTTATAATCTAAATCATCCCTTTAACAGGATGAGTCAGGGGTCACTCACCGCGGTATTTGGTAATAACAGCGGAGTTGTGGCAAAGAGGCTCTTGGAAGTAAACTCTGAGACTGGTGCTGCTGCTGACGGACAGTTGAACGTCACTGGGAGGCTCAGGAGGACCTGAAAACAACACAAAGTCACTAGTAAGTGTCATGACCAGCAGCTATAACCACAGGTGTGAGTGTATGTTACTCACTGGCGTGTGTGTATCCTGTCTGCATGCGCTTGTAGAGGCGGAGCTTCCATTCCCATGTTTTGAGCTGTCTCTCTCGGTTTGACTCCTCCCTCTCTCCAGGCTCCTCCCCTGTGACCTGGGCAACCAGCTCTGCTATTCGATGCTCCGCCTCTTGCACCAGGGAGGCCAGGTGAGCCGCTCTGCCTTCAAGACTTAGAACTAGAGAATACATAAAAGACATTTCATAAATATTTGCAAAAAATAAACTTTTTTTGCTAACCCAAGAGCTAAGTTTCTAATTGTGTAATTCTACATCCACCCTGTAAGTTTTAACAATTTCATTTCCTATTTGGAAAAGAACAACGAGAAAGAAAAAGACGTTTTTTCAAACCAAAAACAATTACTGGGCTCAATTTCTCCTTTGTTATTGTGTACAAATCGGTTTATGGCTTCAATATTTTATTCGCACATGTGGGCGGCACCAAAACTCCCCTTTTATCTGATTAGTCAGAACAATTAGACTGAAAATACAATGCATTTCCTCCTAAGGATCTGAAGCTACACCCATTCATATTACTGATCTACAAAACACTGTACACTTGTGTAAAAACTCAGTAAAAGTGAACGAGTGGTTTTTCAAAGTATACTATAAAGTTATGAATGGGCCATGTTCATATCCACTGTAAAAAAAGTTGATATAAGCAAATTAATTCCAATGATCTTTGATAGTTATATTACTTTAAATGGTTAAATTGCAAGAAATGATCATATTTCACCCCAAAATGAGCTTGTTTTAAGGATCATTTTTGAAAAAATTCTGACATTTGAACACAATTCTGAAAAAATGACACTGCTGTAATGCAAAAAAAAACCAAACACTATATTGCCAAAAGTATTGGGACACCCCTTCATTGAATTCAGGTGTTCCAATCACTTCCATGGCCACAGGTGTATAAAATCAAGCACTAGGCATGCAGACGCTTCTACAAACATTTGTGAAAGAATGGGTCGCTCTCAGGAGCTCAGTGAACTCAGGCGTGGTACCGTGATAGGTTGCCACCTGTGCAAGTCCATTCGTGAAATTTCCTCACTCCTAAATATTCGGTCAACTGTTAGTGGTATTATAACAAAGTGGAAGCAATTGGGAACAACAGCAACTCAGCCACGAAGTGTTAGGCCAAGTAAAATCACAGAGCGGGGTCAGCGCATGCTGAGGCGCACAGTGAGCAGAAGCCGCCAATTTTCTGCAGAGCCAATAGCTACAGACCTCCAAACTTTGTGTGGCCTTCAGATTAGCTCAAGAATAGTGTGTAGAGAGCTTCATGGAATGGGTTTCCGTGGCCGAGCAGCTCAGCCAAGCCTTACATCACCAAGTGCAATGTAAAGCGTGGGATACTGTGGTGTAAAGCACGCCGCCACTGGACTCTAGAGCAGTGGAGACGTGTTCTCTGGAGTGACCAATCACGCTTCTCTGTCTGGCAATCTGATGGACGAGTCTGGGTTTGGCGGTTGCCAGGAGAACGGTACTTGCCTGACTGCCTTAGTTCCAGTGAAAGGAACTTTTAATGCTTCAGCATACCAAGACATTTTGGATAATTTCATGCTCCCAACTTTGTGGGAACAGTTTGGGGATGGCCCCTTCCTGTTCCAACATGACTGCGCTCCAGTGCACAAAGCGTCGGTCCATAAAGACATGGATGAGCGAGTTTGGTGTGGAGGAACTTGACTGGCCTGCACAGAGTCCTGACCTCAACCCGATAGAACACCTTTGGGATGAATTAGAGCGGAGACTGCGAGCCAGGCCTTCTCGTCCAACATCAGTCCCTGACCTCACAAATGCGCTTCTAGAAGAATGGTCAAAAATTCCCATGTAAGGGCAGGCGTCCCAAAACTTTTGGCAATATAGTGTATAACAATAATAAGTTATTCAGTATAGCAAAAACTACCATGATACAACAATTTGCAATTTAATTGAATTTCAAATGACAGTAATAAGAATGGGAAGCTGCTTAATTAACATTACACTTCATGTTCTTTATGCAAAATATAACATTAAATAATATAAAATATAATATGCATATTTGTATTCATTAAATGTAATATTTTATTCTCGTTTCTTTTGATTTTGGGGTGCAATATGATCTGGGCATTCCCAAACATTCTAGAGTAGAGATAATGATAACTATAAAACATGGGGGGGAAACTGACATTATGTTTTGATCTTTGGTGTTGCATACCATATCACATTGCTGTTGCCGCTGTTTGATTGAAGCAATAAGCCACTACTGCTTTATTGTAATGTATAGCATGTGGCAAACATCTGTAGATGTATGGTTTATGATTCATAAAGTGGGGCTCGTGCTGCATGCGTTTGATCGCAGTAAGTGTGTACTCACAGTGGGGACTCTCTTTGGCCCCGGCTCTCAGCAGAAGTTTGGCCATGGGGACGTTGTTGGTCATGATGGCGATATCGAGTGGAAGCAGTCCTTCACTGTTGGGTGTGTTTAAGTCCAGCTCCTCCAGACTGAAGGTGCTCAACAGAGACTCCACGACATCCAGCTCCTGATGCTCCACGGCTTCAAACAGAGCCTCGTTACCCTGGAACTAGACATAGACTAGAACTAGATATAGTATCTCACACACATAGAAAATGCATGCAAGCACATCCATGCATGCTGTAAACTGCAAACACACATGCACAAAATATCAATGCCATTTTTGTCAAGGTTTTTGAGTTGCAATATGGTTCTTTGAGGGTTAAAAAAGTATTGATGTTTTATTATTTCAGTATTGGTTTCTAGGCTCTATGTTTGTTGGATATTCTCAAATGGCACCATCAACTGCAATTGGTTGCTTTATATGTCAGTCAAACAAGCTGAAATGTCAATATTCAATAGTTATGTGAGACTAATTTGGTTTCTGCTATTGCATAGTTCTTGTTTAAAGAGTTCACCCAAAAATGAAAATTCAAACTGCGTAGGAGACTAACACAGACGGGTTGAACCACTGGAGTCACATGGACTATTTTAACGATGTTTTTACCTTTCTGGGCCTTGAAAGTGTTAATTAAATTGCTGTCTATGGAGGGGTCAGAGAGCTCTCGGATTTCATCAAAAATATCTTCATTTGTGTTTTGAAAATGAACGAAGGTCTTATGGGTTTGGAACGACATGAGGGTGAGGAATTAATGGGAGAATTTTCATTTTTGGGTGAACTAACCCCCATTAAGTGTTTGCATCTCACCATGGTGGTTTTATGTGAATGGTCCTTGTCCGAATGGCCTGGGAGTGCCGTTTCGTCCAGAACCAGGTTCGTCGTGCGGAACTTTCCAGACAGGTTTCTGTAGAGGCGTCGTGCAGCACTCGGAGGAGACGAACATGATGTGCTGGAGTATTTGCGTGGAATCAGAGGATGGGGGTCTGAAATCTGTTGAGTCATTTTGGATTCGGCCCTGAAAAAGAAATTACGGGGAATAAAGAGAGATGCTATGAGGTCTTTTTTTTAACAAGAAATACACCACAAAAACATTTTTAATAGGTAATTTTACATTAGTTAACACAAACTAACAATGATAAATAAATGTAAAGCTTCTTTGTTAATTTCAGCATTTTCCGACGTCATACGTCCTGCCAGTTTTTTTTGTAAGTTGAATACGGAAGGCGGTCAAGGAGATTTTTTTTACTCTGACTGTATCCGTCTGAAAGAAGAATGTCATATACACCTAGGATGACTTGAGGGTGAGTAAATCATGGGCTAATTTTCATTTTTGGGTGAACTTTTAAGCAAAGATTAAAAAAATAATGAATTGCGCATTAGTTACTTTAAATTAATACATTAACTAACTTTAACTAATAGGTCATTATTGTAAAGTGTTACCAACATCCTCAAAACAAGATCAATTTAAGTGAGAAGCAAAATGAATGTAAGATAATAAGATAAGTTTATTTTTCTACATTTGATCCCTTAAAATCTTACTTGCAACTACATTTTCTTGTTTTAGATAGCAAAAAAAAAAATGCTTAAAAAGTTAATTTTGTTTAACTATATTAGAATCCACACTTAAAATCATTCTGTTTATTCTAAGCACATGTTTGTCTGTCGCTTTAAATGCTTGAGCTTGTTTAGCAGGATTGATTCTGATTGGCTGTCAATGGTTTTATTGGTCATAGGCTGGATAAAATCAGTCTGAAAGTGATTCCAACAATATCTTTTCTCTGCGCCGTTATCGTTATAGCTGTGGTGTGAACTCTGCTTTTCTTTAATATTGAGAACGATTTTAAAAACTATATCTTTATCGTTATCTTTATAGTTATTGTCTTTAGTGTGAACGGGCCTTAAAGGGATAGCTCACCCAAAAATGAAAATTCTGTCATCATTTACTCACCCTCAATTTGTTCCAAACCTGTATAAATTTTGTTCTGCTGTACACAAGAAGAATGTAGGAAAGATAGTAGAAAAAAAAATACGATGGTAGTCAATGGGGCCCAATATCTGCTTGGTTACAAACTTGAGGGTGAGTAAATGATGACAGAATTTTCATTTTTGGGTGAACTATACCTTTTAAGACTGGTAGGTACTAAAAGTAAAATTTTAAGAATCAATTACTGAAAAACCCATATTGACTGACCGCTGATATAACTATTGGGGAACGACATGTTCACCCTGACATCAAGATTAATTCAGAGGGGCTTCAGATTTGGAAACAGAACAAAGGGCTCCAAGAACTACAACTGTCACAAATGTTCTCGTATTAGGACGGACCATTGTCCACGTCGGATGCAGGCGGCCAGAAACAGGCGAACACCTCCGAGTGCTCTGATAATAACGTGGTTATTTTAACGGGCAGGTATGTGCTGTGTGCAGATAAAAGTGGGTATATTTGTGGCAGGCCGGATCAGTTTCAAAGGCGGCTGATCTCCGGGCTTAAAGTTTCTCCTCTTGTGCTGAACACACGGGCTGCCGAGCGAACAGCGCGCACACTCACATGAAAGACTAGCAGATGAAAGAACGAGGGATAAAGAGAGAAAGACAAAAGAAACAGGGACACCACATGTTAACACAGCCGTCTCAGCACCCCATCAGACGAATAGTGATAGAATAGAACAGACACACACACACACACACACACACACAAACACAGTTTCCCACCACACAATTACTGTGAGGTCCAAACGTCTGAGACCACACTGAGAATCTGGGATTCCAAAGCATATCTAAACCTTGAAATTAGCTAATTTTAGAAATTTGAAACATTTACAGCAAAGAAACATTTCGGATTGTGCTGTATTTCTATGTACTAATCAAACCCTTCGTCAGGTTTTCTGCTTCCATTGAATCTCTGGAACATCTCAAATTATGAACATGATCGTCAAGTTTTGTTTATGTAGCTTCAGAGCTAAAGTCTCTTTTTTGACATCTTTGAACTCATGTTGATTTTTCAATTCAACATAATTTGTAATTAAAACATTTGTATTAATTTGAAAAAGGACTTATTTACATGTGCACACAAACACACACACACAGTCAAGTTGGGGGCAAAAGTGCTCAAATATCTGGGGATTGTGTCTGGCATCACATCAAAAGGCAAAGCAAAATTTAGCACACAAAATACGAGCACATTTAACACGTCCAGTAAGTCAAGGCTAAATGAGAATAGGCCATAGTATGGAAAATTTAGTGAGTAATGCCTCCGTCTAAGAATAATAGCCATTGAGAACAGTAGGCGCATATAAACACATGCAATCCCGCACACATGTGCATGTGTTGAGCTCACTGATGGTAAGAGATTACTCTTTACCGTTTCCCCGAACACATGTTCACATTTACCTCCGAGATCAAACTCTACCCGATATGACTGCTAATGTGCCCGCTACATTATCTGCTGTGTTTCACGTGAAACAATGATAAAAGCTGGAGGGGTCGTGCAAACTGTTTCTGTCACTCGTTTTAGATCTGATGTTGCTATACAGAAAATAAATGACAACTTCAACATTCTGTTCCTGGGCGTATTCTGAACAATTCATCAGTGCACTTGTTGATGTTAACTATGTTAACTAATAGTCAAACAGATATTTATGAAATATTTAAGTAGATGTCATGAGATGCAGACGGCAATTCACACTGACTGTCATAAAGTTTTACATAACAGTCAGACAGATAAACAGAACTGACAGCAACAGTTTATACATTTAACTTTTCATATTGTACAGTCGTTCATTTGATTTATGACATTTGCAATGTGTCATGGGATGCACAAATGTTTTCAAATACTTTTTGCTAAAAATAAAATGTTTGTTTGAACTTCATTAGAATTCACTGGAATTCCTGTAATCAATAGGAAAATGTTTTATTTACTATTAGTTTGAACTTCTTGCAAAAAAGTTTATATGTTGTCTCTTTTGACAACGGAAAAATGTATGACTACAGATTATGTACATTTAAACAAGAAAAAATACTAAATAATACATGGTTATCAGTAGGTTATTTAACATTTAATTTAGAATTCTGAATCTAAAATCTGGGAAAAATGTGACTCTAAATGTAGCTCTTCTACAATATGAGGCATTAATGAAATTATCGCAATTACAAAATGACAACTTGCAGATTCTACTCATTGTGTTAAATTAATATTGTCTAGCGGAATATTAAAGAACTAAGAAAGTACATCAGGTGAATAATAAAAAGGCATATCAAACGGAACAAACGCGCAGACGTTGTTACCTAAACCACTTCTAACTACTTCGTAAAAGTTTCCTTACTACATTTTCTCGTTATGCTAATTATGAGTGAATAAAGTATAAATTTAGAGATACATTTTTGATCCTAATCAACTGCAAAATGATGCTGAGATGGATTTCACGTAAATACATGAGATGCACGACTGCAACAGATGCTACGCTAACAATGCACGGATGTGTGCGAGAAACACCAATCAGGCTGATTCTCTCACGTCCTCATCAATCAAACGAAACTCTGGTGACATTTGGAATGTTTTACGACAAATGTGCAAAGAGCGGGCGACGTCTCTCTTTCTTTTAGAATAGTTGGTTATAATAGATGGAAAGGGGGCAGAGGGACTCCTCTACGAGGGTTATATGTGGCTGCGAGAAGTAGAGTCGGAAATTTGATTCTTGGCACCAGACAGACTGCAGTCCGACCAGCCAAAATTTGGAGGGGGAGTGTATGTGACAGTAAGCAACAGGAGGGGGGCAGCGAGGACAGTATTACCGATTAGTGTGTGTGTGTTACTAGGGTCAACAGAACCTCTCTCTCTCTCTCTCTCTTGTGTACTTCAGGCCTAGTGGAGCCAGTCTAACCCTTCGACCTCTCTCACACACAATGGGGAATCAAAGCTAATCAGTTGATTCCCTCCCCGTTTGAAAGACACGCAGACAGGTTTGCATGTCACCACAGAGATCTTCAGCACGCAAACGCTCTTCACCAATCAGAAGTCAGCTAGTGAATCTCACAAGAACGTGTCACATTTCACCTTAAAAGTCAAGAAATTAGTATATTGTATTCTGCATAAAGTATATTTTTAACAAGTGCCTTTATTTTAATAGCAGTTAAGCACATTTTCCAGCAAATATTCTCACTATAATGCATCTGGATGTTTGACTTTTTTCAGCTTTTTCTCAATAGTGATTCTCATATAGGGTGAAAATAGTGTAACTAATAGATATCACCAAACTTTCCCTAGTTGATTTACCACAGTACATCAAGACAGCTGTTTTCTGAAATGTTGTTTAAATATGCAAATGAGGCATTCATCTAATTTGCATACATTTCGAGAGCAGAAATCTGAACATTCTGAAATAAATAATTGAGAAAACAGCCTTTTAAAGATATGCATTGTAATTGAAATCTACACATGCAAACAGATCAAATGTCATAAAAATCTATCAGTAGTCGGAAAGAAGACAAGTAAAATAGCATTGACCAGTGCATGAAAAAACATGCAGTGTCTTGCCTTGAAAGCTTGAAAAATATTGTTAAATTTAAATAATATATTGTTTTTTCCCAATCAGACTTTTTTGCATTACATTACTGATTTTGGGGTGAAATGTGTTTCGGGTGTTTCACCCATGCATTCACACACGTCGCTTCGACAGTTCGACAGCATTAGAACGAGAGCGAGTTTGTTTAACGGAGTAAAGCCACGTAGTCTTTTCCCATCACGCGTACGTCTGCATGATTGCGTGTTTCGTTTGCGTTATAATCCTGTCAGATTAAGAGATTAAACGCGGGAGTATTTGTGTGCATGCGGCGGTATGCGGGTGTGTTGTCGCAGTAGTAGTCGCTCCCCTGTGAGAGTGTTTGCTGTGTTGAGTTCAACTGCCCGCCACCTGTTCGCCCCCCACCCCAGGGGGCAAATCTCTCTAATTCTGATGAGCAGAGACAGAAGACCGTCGCCATGGGGATGTTCTGCAGGGGGACGAGAAGCGCATGTGAGCACGGGATCAATCAATGTATGAATGCGTGTGCGCGGATGTGTCTTTGTGCAATGGCCCCGTACGTGTGTGTGTGACGTTAGGCCAGTCTAAGAGGCACTGGCGACAGACAGCTCGGCGTGCAGGAGGTGACAGGGAGTCTGCGTGAGTCTCTGCACGGTCCCAAAAACAGGGGGGCCCAGCCCTCATCGTGCCCAGCCAGGGTGGCTACATCCTGGGGACACGCCGCCCGAGACTCCCCGGAGTTATATGCGTCTCTGGAGCCCGGCTTCCAATTTGCCATATGCCACGACCAAGATGCGGCCTTCTCATGCACA
The DNA here is from genome assembly GCA_039654625.1 of Rhinogobio ventralis. Classification (NCBI taxonomy): domain Eukaryota; kingdom Metazoa; phylum Chordata; class Actinopteri; order Cypriniformes; family Gobionidae; genus Rhinogobio; species Rhinogobio ventralis. Next base: position 30,550,838 of record CM077214.1, read on the forward strand.
AAGAAAAGCACATAAACTTAAAAAGGAAATAAAAAGTTTTACAAAAAGAGTCCATTTAAGTACCTTTTAAGGTCATCTGAACATGCAGTATTATGGGACAGCTCTGTATAAAAAGTTGGATATATATTATATACAACAGTCTGCAGGACTTTTTATTTTTATTATAAAATGTAACTATATTATCGCCCAGCTCTTTATATAAAGTTGAATATATATATATATATATATATATAAGAATGTCTAACTTTATTCACATACGTGCATTATACTCATATAGGGTAATATATACTAAAGCAAATCTCAATTGCTTGATTGTTTATATCATTACAAAATGTAAACTATATTATTGCAGAGTCTGCTAAATGACTATAAGGCATGAAGATATTAGAATATTATAAACATTAATGTGACGATTTTCTGTGAAGCTGCTTTGAAACAATTGTGAAAGTGCTAAAAAATATATTTGACTTGACTTGAGATGCTGTCTTGATGTACCATGAATAATTGTGTTGCCAAATAAGTAATTCTGGTCATTTTTCTTCAACAGTAACAGATTCTTGTGCCTTATGTGCATGTTTATCATCTCAGAAAAAAGCTCCCAAGAAAAGCTCATCTTTTCTGTATGCATCTTGGAAGCGAGTGAGTCAGATTTGTGAGTTTTGGACATGCAAAAGCCGTGACAGACGGGGAGGGTGGAGAGGAGAGAGAGAGTCATAACTGGAGTCATGATGTCTGTGGAGATGAGCAGAGGAAAAACCTTGGGAAACCAGCAGCGTTCAGAGCCGACATGGCTTCCTTGCAATCTTTTGAGTCCAAATGGCTGGTCAACCTCTCTCTTTAACAGGTTTTTGGCTGTTTAAATGCCAATTCACACCGCAGACCAACGGCGACAGTCACCAGATTACAGTACGTCTCTTCTCAGACATTATAAGACAGATAAGGCAGATTCAACATGTTTGCTGATCCAACAAAGTGTCTGTTGCCGTCTGTCGGTGCAGTGTGATTTGGCCTTAAAATGACATTATTTATAACACAGACTGAGGCTCATTTGCTGTGATGTAAATGTACCAGTCCACGCTGAGAGAGCGCCTCCTGTAGGCTGGAGGTCTGGACGGCAGACTGCGGTCCTCCTTGCAGTGTTTGTCCTTCAAAGAGAGTCGCTGAGTCAACTTCACAATCCCAGACTCAGTCCTGCAAAACACAAACACACAGAAACAGCATGATTACTGTAATAAATTCTCTGATTTATTAAATGTTCCCGCTGCCAGAGATTAGTCCAGAATTTTACCAAACATTTTCCATCATAATGTTCCAACATGTTTCATGTGTATGTATATATATTTGATCCTCACTTACAAATAACATATTTAACCATTTCAGTGTCACTAAACTTCATCAGTTCAATCAAAAATCCTTTTGCCCAAAACTAAAAGGATGAATAATAACTAAAATATATAAATAATAATATAATGATTATATAACAATAATACAATTGTTTATTAATGTATAATTGTTGATTATTATCCTGACTGTTATTATTATAATGATGATGACTATTATTATTATTATTATTGAAACATGGATGATAATATTAATCATAAAATAAATACATTTTAATAAAATACAATTTAAAACAACAAACAAACAAACAAATCTTCTAATTAATTGTTTTACATTTTCCAAAAATGTTTCCAAGTTTTCAGTTTTTATTCCTGGATTTTAATAAAATATGGATAATAATAAATTAAATTAAATTAAATTAAATTAAACTAACAAATAAATAAATAAATAAATAAATAAATAAATAAATAAATAAATAAATAAATATATATATATATATATATATATATATATATATATATATATTTTTTTTTTTTTTTCATTTTCCTAAAATGTTCTATGTGTTCACTTTTTATTCCCAGATTGTATTAAAAACAAAGAACAAACAAACAAACAAATCTTCTAATTAATTGTTTTACATTTTCCAATTTTCCACGTTTTCAATTTTTATTCCTGGATTTTAATAAAATATGGATAATAATAAATTAGATTAAATTAAACTAAACTAACAAATAAATATTTGTTGGTTTTTTTTACATTTTCCTAAAAATTTCTATATGTTCACTTTTTATTCCCAGATTTGATTAAAAACAATAAACAAACAAATCTTCTAAATAATTGTTTTACAGTTTCCTAAAATGTTTCCAAGTTTTCAATTTTTATTCTCAGATTTTTTTTAATAAAATATGGATAAAAATACATTTAATTAAACTAACAAACAAATAAATAAATATTTTTGCTGTTTTACATTTTCCTAAAATTTCCATGTGTTCAATTATTATTCCCAGATTTGCAATTAGGTCTTCAACTTGTGGAACAAATGTTTGTTTTCTTCATTTGGAAGGTGAATTTAAGAAAAATGTTTAACTGTCATAAAATAATATCACAGTACAAAAAGAAATGTAATGGTCCAAAAACAGGCTTCACTACAACATGACCCGGAAATGTTCTCCATGAGATTCCCCTGTAAAACTTTATGCAAGCAGGATTGTGTGTCTCATTAGCAACAGTGTTGTCATAACAGCAGCAGTCGCCCGGGCACTATATGCAGATCTGACAGCGCTGTAAATGCGTGAATGAACGATCTCGCAATCGCTTAATGACAAACAAGTCAACAAGTGCGACTGAAGAATGTTTAAACAGTGAAGGACAAGGTCAGCGAGCAAACGGCAGTGCCAGCGCGTCCCAAACGCTCATGACATGGAGAGGTGACCGCATCCGTATTTCTAGAGGGAATGTTCCTAGATAGAAGCCGTTTGGGAATAAGACAGGAAGAAGGGCCGCGGGATGAATCTGATTCCTGCGGCAGCTGTTCTGGATGACACTGCGCTCGGTTGGGGTCCCACGTGCTGATGTAATGCCATTGGAAGATTTCTTACAGTAGGAAGGCCTGAGTGATGACATCACCTCCTTCAAGAGCACACGCGCCGCACGGACACGTACACACAAACACGAGTATAAAAATAAATACCAAACATAAACACGGCACAAGTCGTCAACGCTTAATTCATATGCACTTTTAGACATGATTGAGAGAGGGAGAGAGACAAGATCTGTTTCAAAACTAAGTGAGCTGCGCAAAGCATTCTGGGATTGCCTTCTTTGAATGCTGTCACATAATTATTTAGGCCTAAATTTAAGATTTACATATTTGAATTGCATTCAGCTTTAACATAAACTAATAAATTAATGTGAAGCATATTTGTCACACATAGAGCGGATAAGAAACTGGTTTCTGTAATAGTGCTAATACTCTGAATTTGTTTTAAATGCACAATAGCTAGGTTTATATATTTATCATCAATAATATGTTTCAATCTCATATGTTTGAACTAACTGAATATAGCTTGTTCCACAGCTAGCCATATTTTAACCATGTTCATACTTTTAACTGAATAAATGTAATTATTTTCACAATTAACTGAAAATATGATTATTTAAATAGAATCTAATAGATGCAAATAGTTATGCAATGATATGTTTGAGTACAGAAATCTTACCTACTTCATTTATGTATGACTGACAAATATGCATCACATTAAGTTGATTAGTTTCCGTTAAAACTGTGTAACCCAAATAGATAGACATTTTATATGCAATTCAAATTCATACATTTTACATTAAGGCTTAAATATTTGTTAGTGAAGGCAGCTCTTTCTCTATGATCAGTAGGTGGGCATCTCTCTCGGGTTTGGAGCGGAGCGGGAGAGAGCGGGAGAGACGAGCGTCTGCCTCCGTTGTTTGATGTCGATCGCACTCAGACTGAAGCCAGCGCACAGATCCAACGTTTCGGCCCAGGCTGCTCATTAGACAAGCATATAAATACCAAACACACACAGTATTAAACACCAGTGCCAGCGTAGACATAAATTGGTTAGTTAAGACAAAAATGAAAGCTCTCCATATACCGCACATCAAATGTGTCGTGCCGTGTTATTCCACTTAAAGGCTTTGACCCTCACACACACACACACACACACACAGTACTGAGGTATGTGTGTTAACTTTAAAAAACAAAAATCACCATTAAAGTGACTCAGAATAGAACAATCGACTACATTTTCAAATCATGTGTTTGAATTTGAACACCACCCACAGGAAGTTGAATTGGCATTTGGAATGACAAGAAGAGGAATTTACTGAATTCACAAATCAAAGAATTTCAACATTCTGGAAAAGGAAGTGTTCTTTCACCCCAATCCAAAAAAAAGTTATTAAATATGATTAAATATATAAGCTAAATAAGGTGGCATTTCAAACATCATTCATGTAAACTATCTATCCGTCTGTCTATCTGTCTCTGTCTGCCCATCCATCCATCCATCTGTCCATTCATCCATCCATCCATCCATCCATCCATCCGTCCATCCTCCAACCATCCATCCATCCGTCCATCCTCCATCCATCCATCCGTCCATCCGTCCATCCATCCATCCATCCATCTATCTGTCTGTTCATCCATCCATCCATTCATCTATCTATCCGTCCGTCCGTCCATCCATACATCTCTCTGTCTGCCCATCCATCCATCCGACCGACCATCCCTCCATTTATCTATCTATCTATCTTTCCATCTTTCCGTATCTATCTGTCTGTTCATCCATCCATCCATCCATCCATCTACCCGTCCATCCGTCCGCCCGTATCTCTCTCTGTCCATCTATCCGTATCTTTGTCTGTCCATCCATCCATTTATCTATCTATCGGTCCATCTTTCCGTATCTATCTATCTGTCCGTCCATCTATCCGTATCTTTGTCTGTCCATCCATCCATTTATCTATCTATCGGTCCATCTTTCCGTATCTATCTATCTGTCCGTCCATCTATCCGTATCTCTGTCTATCTATCTATCGATCGATCGATCTATCTGTCTGTCTGTCTGTCTGTCTCTGTTGTTATATCTATCGTTCTATCATTCTGTCTGTCTATCATTCTATCGTTCTATCTATCATTCTATCTGTAAGGCCTATAAACCTTCAAAGCTTCTTTAAAAACTTTATACAAAACTTTCAATCAAGTCTGTCAAATCAACATTAAAAGTTTGTGTTGATAAAGTAGTTAGAAATTAACTAGATAAGTAGTTAAAAATTACAGATACATACATGCATACATTTCTTGTCATTTCAATTAACCTCAATTAACCTTTTGTATCTTGTTTGCTATCAAATTCAAGAAATGAATTAGAATTTAAAAAACATTCTCAATTCAGTTCCGATTCCGAATATGCACAACCTTGTAAATGACTATGATATATAACTTTTAAACAACCAATGGCCTGAGTGTGTAGTCGAAAACACATTTCAGAAGTTAAAAAGTTGTTATATTTTGATGGACGATTATGCACTTTTTTTCTTTAAAATAACATGCACAGATGAATCAGTTACAATAACAGCAGGAGCATGTATTATGAAAGTATTTAATTACATGAAAATCTGATTCATGTTCCCAGAATTCCAAAAATAAAAAGTGGCTTCCCTAGAGGGACACCTTCTCTCTCTGTCTCTCTCTCTCTCTCTTTCCACCTCTCTCTCTCCCCCTCCACCTCTCTCTCTCCCCCTCCACCTCTCTCTCTCTCTCTCTCTCTGTGGTCATAGCCGGAATGCAGTAATGGACTGAAAGCAGCTCCCATCTTGTTGTTCCCTCCAGAATCCCACAATTCCACAGGGCGTCAAGATTCCAATCAGAGTGGAGACGGCCATCATGGTGATTATTTATTCTGGAGCGGATCGTGAGCATGTGAATGTGTCATACATTTATAGAAACAACCCACACACACGGTAACACACAAGAGCGTGTGTTTGTAAGGAAGTGGTTTCCGCTGTGTCATCTCCATACCTTCATCCAGACCGGCGGCCAAACATGTGTATATGCCTGTGTGTGTGAGTGAACGAGAAAAGATGATGCCACACACACACACGCTTACAAATGAACGAAATGCCAGGCGTGTGTTCTTAGCAACGATTTCGCGGGAAAGTTCCTCTGACAGGGCTTAATTGAGGTGTGTGTGTCTGTGTCTCTGGCACAGCACTGTTGGGGAACCGTCAGGCTTTTCATGGCCAAACCACATCAAACACGCAAACCACAACGCCAGCCCCTCCACACACACACGGCTGAGTCAACCTTTACACATACACACATTAACCACAAAACCAAACACTGAAACATGCACACTTATTAAAGTTATTAGACTGTCTATGTGAAAAATGCTTATGTGGGTCAGAGAGAGAGAGACAGAGAGACATACGGACACTGCTGCCATATATCATTCATGCTAATTCATTTGATTTTCTCCCTTTAGTTCTGCAACCCACAATAACTAGTCTCACAACTTAAAGCTTGTGTGATTTGTTCACAATTGGTTACTAAACATTCAAATGCAAGACCACTAATGGTTACAGCGCATGCATTTTATTTCGCACTAATTCTACACCTAGTCTTGTGGTAACCACTAACAGTTTGTTCACTGATTGTGTTCACTCACTGCACTCAAAAACAATGTGACTGGCTGAATTTAACATCTGGGTGTAAGGTGTCACAGTTTTCGTATTTTGTCTGCCTGACAAGACAGTTTGCACTCAGTACTCAGTAGCAAGTAAACTACGCTATATTGCCAAAAGTATTGGGACAACCCTCCAAATCATTGAATTCAGGTGTTCCAATCACTTCCATGGCCACAGGTGTATAAATCAAGCACTAGGCATGCAGACGCTTCTACAAACATTTGTGAAAGAATGGGTCGCTCTCAGGAGCTCAGTGAACTCAAGCGTGGTACCGTGATAGGTTGCCCCCTGTGCAATAAGTCCATTCGTGAAATTTCCTCACTACTAAATATTCCACGGTCAACTGTTAGTGGTATTATAACAAAGTGGAAGCAATTGGGAACAACAGCAACTCAGCCACGCTAACCTTCTGCAATAGCTACAGACCTCCAAATTTTGTGTGGCCTTCAGATTAGCTCATGAACAGTGCGTAGAGAGCTTCATGGAATGGGTTTCCATGGCCGAGCAGCTCATCCAAGCCTTACATCACCAAGTGCAATGCAAAGCATGGGAGGCAGTGGTGTAAAGCACGCCGCCACTGGACTCTAGAGCAGTGGAGACGTGTTCTCTGGAGTGACCAATCACACTTCTCTGTCTGGCAATCCCATGGACGAGTCTGGGTTTGGCTGTTGCCAGGAGAACGGGACTTGCCTGACTGCATTGTGTCAAGTGTAAAGTTTGGTGGAGGGGGGATTATGGGGTGGGGTTGTTTTTCAGGGGTTAGGCTTGGCCCCTTAGTTCCAGTGAAAGGAACTCTTAATGCTTCAGCATACCAAGACATTTTGGACAATTTCATGCTCCCAACTTTGTGGGAACAGTTTGGGGATGGCCCCTTCCTGTTCCAACATGACTGCGCACCAGTGCACAAAGCGTCGGTCCATAAAGACATGGATGAGCGAGTTTGGTGTGGAGGAACTTGACTGGCCTGCACAGAGTCCTGACCTCAACCTGATAGAACACCTTTGGGATGAATTAGAGCGGAGACTGCGAGCCAGGCCTTCTCGTCCAACATCAGTGCCTGACCTCACAAATGCGCTTCTAGAAGAATAGTCAAAAATTCCCATAAACACACTCCTAAACCTTGTGGAAAGCCTTCCCAGAAGAGTTGAAGCTGTTATAGCTGCAAAGGGTGGGCCAACTCCATATTAAACCCTACAGATTAAGAATGAGATGTCATTAAAGTGCATGTGCATTTAAAGGCAGAAGTCCCAAAATTTTTGTAAAAATTTTTAAATTATGTTCATATTTGGATGATGTCTGCACAAATCTCCAGGCAAAAAATGATCAGAAGTCATTTATATTTAATTTGTTTTGAGACAACTTGAGTGACATGTAGACAAAAGTTGGGGATCACTAGGAAATTAATACTTTCATTCGGAAAGGATGCATTAAACTGGTCAAAAGTGACAGTAAACAAATTTCTAATGTTACAAAAGATTTCTATTTCAAATAAATGCTATACTTTTTAACTTTCTATTAATCAAATAATACAAAAATACAAAAATGCATCACCGTTTCCACAAAGATATAAACGGTTTTCAACATTGATAATAATCAGAAATGTTTTTTGAGCAGCAAATCATCATGTTAGAATGATTTCTGAAGGATCATGTGACACTGAAGACTGGAGTAATGATGCTGAAAATACAGCTTTGATCACAGGAATAAATTACATTTTAAGTATATTACAACAGAAAACAGTTATTTTATAATGTAATAATATTACAGATTTTTTTTACTGTATTTTTGGTCAAATAAATGCAGCCTTGGTGAGCAGAAGAGACTTCTTTCAAAATATCTGACTGATCCCACACTTTTGAACAGTAGTGTATTTAATTGCTGTCGGTGTAAGTTTAGATTTAGGGAAACTAATTTTTATTGTTGCTTTGCACAGTGTTTAGTTTTTAGCAAAGACCAAAAAAAATCTTCTTAGGACACGTTATTAGAGCCTTTTACCTGCAACCAGAACACACACAACCAACACACCAATTAGGAAATCTCACAAAGCAGCTTTATTAAACCTACCCAAAGAGGAAAAACAAGACTTCATTGTGTGCTCGTCCTTTGACCAGATCCGATCAGCGATTCAGATCTCATTAGTCAGCCATTAGTGACAGATTTAGGAGATCTGCCATTTTCAATCTAGTAACCAAGGTAACATTGGTGCTCTTGTTGATAGGAAGGCTCTCCTACGCCACATTGTGTGACAGTTTCATAATTCACAGACTCGGAAAGACACAGACCCTGAATAATAACACAATCCTGAGTCAATTTAACATGTCAGGAGCGCTAAAACATTAAAGAACCAATGAAGACTCATTTTACTCATTTAGTGTTGAGATGCAACTGCAACGATCCGTAACCTACAGTATATTCTTAGACGATTACACAAGCGATTTACAGCGTTATCATATCCAGAACACTATAGACCTACACTCACCTAAAGGATTATTAGGAACACCTGTTCAATTTCTCATTAATGCAATTATCTAATCAACCAATCACATGGCAGTTGCTTCAATGCATTTAGGGGTGTGGTCCTGGTCAAGACAATCTCCTGAACTCCAAACTGAATGTCAGAATGCGTGGCATGGTTGTTGGTGGCAGACGGGCCAGTCTGAGTATTTCACAATCTGCTCAGTTACTGGGATTTTCACGCACAACCATTTCTAGAGTGTACAAAGAATGGTGTGAAAAGGGAAAAACATCCAGTATGCGGCAGTCCTGTGGGCGAAAATGCCTTGTTGATGCTAGAGGTCAGAGGAGAATGGGCCGACTGATTCAAGCTGATAGAAGAGCAACTTTGACTGAAATAACCACTCGTTACAACCGAGGTATGCAGCAAAGCATTTGTGAAGCCACAACACGCACAACCTTGAGGCGGATGGGCTACAACAGCAGAAGACCCCACCGGGTACCACTCATCTCCGCTACAAATAGGAAAAAAAGGCTACAATTTGCACAAGCTCACCAAAATTGGACAGTTGAAGACTGGAATAATGTTGCCTGGTCTGATGAGTCTCGATTTCTGTTGAGACATTCAGATGGTAGAGTCAGAATTTGGCGTAAACAGAATGAGAACATGGATCCATCATGCCTTGTTACCACTGTGCAGGCTGGTGGTGGTGGTGTAATGGTGTGGGGGATGTTTTCTTGGCACACTTTAGGCCCCTTAGTGCCAATTGGGCATCGTTTAAATGCCACGGCCTACCTGAGCATTGTTTCTGACCATGTCCATCCCTTTATGACCACCATGTACCCATCCTCTGATGGCTACTTCCAGCAGAATAATGCACCATGTCACAAAGCTCAAATCATTTCAAATTGGTTTCTTGAACATGACAATGAGTTCACTGTACTAAAATGGCCCCCACAGTCACCAGATCTCAACCCAATAGAGCATCTTTGGGATGTGGTGGAACGGGAGCTTCGTGCCCTGGATGTGCATCCCACAAATCTCCATCAACTGCAAGATGCTATCCTATCAATATGGGCCAACATTTCTAAAGAATGCTTTCAGCACCTTGTTGAATCAATGCCACGTAGAATTAAGGCAGTTCTGAAGGCGAAAGGGGGTCAAACACAGTATTAGTATGGTGTTCCTAATAATCCTTTAGGTGAGTGTATACTATCATAACACTTGTCGTTATAATTCATTTCTGTCATGGGATGTTTTGTTTTTATGGACTTACGAAGCCTCATCTTCACTCAATTATTAAGTTTTTAACTTTCAACTAAATTTTTATTATAATCACTTCTTTCTTCATTGACTATCGCTCAAGTTAATCTATGCTATTGAACCTAAAGCAGCAAACCACCCGACAACACACCACGACCAGAGAAAGACTGTATCTGTATCTGCTAATTAAATTAACTTTTTATGAGTCACTTGCAATGTCTTTTTTATTTAATTAAAGCTAATTAAAATGACTATGACCCTAAAATAATATGTATGCATTTTTAAAATGAAACCAAACAACCATTATATGAATTTTTTCGCTTACCCAGTGGAGGATGTTATGTCTGATTTACCTGATTTCTGGTGACAATTTTGTCCCCAAATGAAACGCATACATACACACTCTCAGACTAATGCAGTAATCACAGTCAGGTTGGCAATATAAATGCTTACTCTAGATTACAGTTTGTCTAAAACTAGATTATTGCTCTGTTCTGTGGGTCACTAGACCCAATTAAGTTCCAACGCTTTCCCAATGACTGGACTGATTCATTATGAAGTTTTTTAACCACTTGTTTAACCCTGGCATCACCAGAATGAGAGCATGACAGCATGAGAACAGACGAGTCTTACCTTCTCTGCCGCGTTCCCTTCCTGTCGATGGAGCCCAGACTCTGAAACACACACAAACACAACGTTACAACCAATTTACAGAGATAGTCATCTCAAAGCGTTATTATTACAGAATTCTTCATTCTGATGGTCAGTCGGAACATTCTGTGGTCAAGTATTTTATATAATGAGTACGACACTAAACTGTTTAACTGACTGTTGACCCACCAATCTGTGCTAGTTTCATGTCTCATGCATCCCTCCACACACACATCTCACATAATCCAGTCATTTAAACTCTTCATGCCAATTTATTTATTGATTTGATAAGAAGCTGTGCCATATACAGTTAGATAGTCCCCAGCACATTGCAATGATGTCTGGATACATTAAACCATATTTATTGGATGGATGGATGGATGGATGGATGGATGGATGGATGGATGGATGGATGGATGGATGGATGGATGGATGGATGGATGGATGGATGGATGGATGGATGGATGGATGGATGGATGGATGGATGGATGGATGATAGACAGAACGATAGATGGATAGATGGATGGATGGATGGATGGGTAGAAAGACAGAGACAGAACGATAGGCAGAATGAACAATGATAGACAGAACGACAGATAGATAGAACGATAGATAGATAGAATGGATAGAGCGATAGATAGAACGATAGATAGAACGATGGATAGATGGATGGATGGATGGATGGGTAGAAAGACAGCGAGACAGAACGATAGGCAGAATGAACAATGATAGACCGAGCGACAGATAGATAGAACGATAGATAGAACGATAGATAGAGCGATAGATAGAGCGATAGATAGATGAATGGATGGATGGATGGATGGGTAGAAAGACAGCGAGACAGAACGATAGGCAGAATGAACAATGATAGACAGAACGATAGATAGACAGAACGATAGATAGATAGATAGATGGATAGATGGATAGATGGATAGATGGATAGATAGATGGATGGATGGATGATGGATGGATAGGTGGATGATGGATGGATGGGTAGAAAGACAGCGAGACAGAACGATAGGCAGAATGAACAATGATAGAACGAACGAACGATAGATAGATAGATAGATAGATAGATAGATAGATAGATAGATAGATGGATGGAATGGGTAGAAAGACAGAGACAGAATGATAGAATGATAGATAGAACGATAGATGATAGATGGATAGATAGATAGATAGATGGATAGATAGATAGATGGATCGATAGACAGACAGACAGACAGACAGATGTGGTGACATTTGAAATGGTGTGTGTGTTGTTTCAAAGGTAACAGCTGGAGACAGGACGATCACTGCTGTGATTCTGACCTTTACCTGTGAGAGTCTCAGAGACAAAAAAGACAGAATTATAAAATGACATCTAAAGTATGATTTTAAACCTAAAGTCACGCAAAGTTGTTTAAACACCTGTTAACGTCTGATGCTGATGTATTTCCTCCACTGACACCGTTTCTCCAGTGCATGAGCTACAGTCAGGAGTCAAGAGGCTCAGTCACGCTGACGTTAGTTGTGAATGAAATCACAGAACAGCCTCTTCAATGTCATTTTACACCTCAGCACCCACAAACCAGAGGAATCAGACAGAAACTTCTCACTGAGAACATCACTCAACACAGCATGTATACACGCATCGTGTGTGATAGTGTGCTACAGGTAAAGACATTTAACAAAACTAACACACACACACACACACACACACACACACAGTCTTCAGACATTCCAGCAATCACATACCTGTGCAGTTCCAGTTTCACCTGTCGCACTCGCTTTGTCTTCATTTAATTTGAGGCTCTTCAGGTACAGACTAACTAAAACACACGCCGGTGTCTCTATCTGTCTCTTTCTCTCTCTGCTGGAGGTGTTCTGGAGTTTTTTTTATCACAGCCCGTTTCTTTGCTACTGCTGACTTGGTGTACTTTAATTGTGGTTGCCAGGCGATAAGCTTCACTAACTGTGCAGTAAACACAGAGAAAGAGAGAGAGAGAGAGAGAGAGAGAGAGGGGGGGTGTTCTAAACGCTGCTGAATACTAATTGCTGTCACAATAAAAGTTAAACGAAAGGCCAGTGGCACATCACACTTAGTGTTTGTTAGAAAGTTGCACCATATAATTGTGGAGCAAAATTGCAGTGTCACATTTCACATAATTGCTACTCATTAGTGAGCAGGTGCTGTCATATTCTTCCAAATCTGTCTTCAATAATTCACAAACTAGTTTTATTTTCCCTGTGACCTGACACTTGTAATATTCAGAGTATTTATTTCTATTTGACATTTTATTAATGCAGAGGCACGGGCGAGCAGGTATGAAATATTCATTCATTCACATCGGCCCCCGATTCACTCGTTTATCCGTTTGTGATGCAGTTTTTTTTTTTTTTGCACCGATTGAGTTGAAGCACATCATTAACAGCTCGTCAAATATTCCTTCTGAAGATTATAGATGAGCAGCTGAACGTATGCAATGGAAAAAATGGCTTCAGATGAGGAAGCAGTTATGCATGATAATTTGTGTTCCTGAAAATGAGCTGCTTTTCTGTAATCTGATCTTCACTGACCCACTGAACTAACAGAGATATTACAATAGATCAACTTTGTTTCATAGTTAAAATAACAAATGTTCAAGACAAAAATTTTCAATATTATGTTATAAATGAAAGATTTTTTTTATGATGCCACTTCATTACATATATATATATATATATATATATATATATATATATATATATATATATATATATATATATATATATATATATATAAAAAATGTAAATATATTATTATTAATAATATACATTTTAATATATTATTATTTTATCAAATAATTTATTAACATTATAAAATTTAAATAAATTATTATTATTAATAAACATTTTAATATATTATTATTTTATAAAATATAAATAAATATATATATATTAATTATTTTATAGAATAATATTTTTATTTATACTTTAATACTAGTAAATGAATACACTTAATACAATGAATAATTGTATTATTAACTAACATTAACAAAGGATCATAAATGCTGTACAAATATTTTGCTCATAGTTAGTTCATGTTAACTAATTTTAACAAATGAGACTTTATACTTGTATACTTACACAAAATGTCTTTTTATACTTTACATGTAATATTTAATTTTCAGTCATTTTTATATTCTTTATATAGAAAATACTGACTTTTTTGATGTTTGTTTAATAGTAGATACTTGTTTTAATTGTGAAATTTGATGTATTAAAACGTAATCATAAAAATATCCGGCACTGTAAAAAAAAAGTGTTTGTGCTGCCTTAAAATGTTAAGTTTAGTCAACTTGAAATGTAAAGTTGTGACAACTTGGATATTTCAGTTGACTAAAATTTTAAGGCAGCAAAACATGTACAACATTTTTTTACAGTGTAATTACAATAATTATGTTTTAACATTATTTTAGAAACAACTACAGAAAAAAGGGGATGGTACAAAAAAATACTGCAATATTTTTTTTTTTTTTTAAACACACAGTATAATTTGTGTGTTACAATTATTAAATTAATATTTTAAATATATATATATCTTTAGTGATAAAAAATATTTACAGTTTTTATTATAATTTATAATTTAGATTTAAACAGATCCAGCTTTCTAAACTAAAATTTTTAACAAAACATTTCCATGACTGGAAATCACAATTTCAATTTCAAAAATCCTATAAAATGTTATTAGATTACTCACAAATGTATACACTATAAAAGTTATTCTGAGAGATGAAGTCATGTTTACACGGCAAATCTATTCTAGTTTCTAGTCGGGTTTCCTGGTCCATCTACAGCACCTAAAACACAACCCCCCCCCACCACAACCCCACCCCACCCCACACACAAACAAAACGCTCACTTC